>JAHCLQ010000434.1:0-95362 GCA_023678885.1 Pogostemon cablin
TTTTGATGTATATTTTCTTCTTTTTGATGCATATTTACTTTATTTTGATTCATATTTACTTCATTACGATCAACATTTCCTTCGTTTCGATGCATATTTTCTTCATATTGATGGATATTTACTTTGTTTCGATGGATATTTCTTTCATTTCGATGCATATTTCCTTCATTTTGATACATATTTATTTTACGATCAATATTTCCTTCGTTTCAATGCTTATTTACTTCATTTCGATGAACATTTCCTTTGTTTCGATGCATATTTACTTCTTTTTGATGCATATTTACTTCATTATGATCAACATTTCCTTCATTTCATTGCCTATTTACTTCATTTCGATCAACATTTCCTTCGTTTCGATGAATATTTACTTCATTTTTATGCATATTTATTTCATTACGGTCGACATTTCCTTCGTTTCGTTGCACATTTACTTCATTATGATCAATATTTCCTTCGTTTTGATACATATTTACTTCATTTTTATGCATACTTACTTCATTACGACAACATTTCCTTCGTTTCGATGTATATTTACTTCATTTTGATGAATATTAACTTCATTACGATCAATATTTCCTTCGTTTCGATGCATATTTACTTCATTTTTATGCATATTTACTTCATTACGATCAATATTTCATTAGTTTCAATTCATATTTACTTCTTTTTATGCATATTTACTTCATTATGATGAACATTTCATTCGTTTGGTTGCATATTTACTTCATTACGATTAACATTTCTTTCGTTTCGATGCATATTTACTTTATTTTTATGAATATTTACTTCATTACAATCAACATTTCCTTCATTACGATGAATATTTACTTCATTTTGATGCATATTTACTTCATTACGATCAATATTTCCTTCGTTTCGATGCATATTTACTTTATTTTGATTCATATTAACTTCATTAAGATCAACATTTCCTTCATGTTGATGCATATTTACGTCATTTTTATGCATATTTACTTCATTACGATCAACATTTTCTTCGTTTCGATGAATATTTACTTCATTTTGATGCAAATTTACTTCATTACGATCATCATTTCATTTGTTTCAATGCATATTTACTTCATTTTTTATGCATATTTATTTCATTACGAACAATATTTCCATCATTTCAATGCATATTTACTTTATTTTTATGAATATTTACTTCATAATGATCAACATTTTCTTCATTTTAATGCATATTTACTTCATTACGAACAACATTTTCTTCGTTTTGATACATATTTACTTTATTTTTATGAATATTTACTTTATTACGATCAATATTTCCTTCATTTCGATACATATGTACTTCATTTTGATGCATATTTACTTCATTACGATCAATATTTCCTTCGTTTTGATGCATATTTACTTCATTTTGATACATATTTACTTCATTATGATCAACATTTCTTTTGTTTCGATGCATATTTACTTCATTTTGATGCATATTTACTTCATTATTTACTTCATTACGATAAACATTTCCTTCGTTTTGATGTATGTTTACTTCATATTGATGTATATATTGATGGATATTACTTTATTTCGATGGATATTTTTTTCGTTTCTATGCATATTTACTTCATTTTGATACATATTTATTTCATTATGATCAATATTTCCTTCGTTTCAATGCTTATTTATTTCATTTCGATCAACATTTCCTTTGTTTCGATGCATATTTAATTCTTTTTAATTCATATTTACTTCATTTCGATCAACATTTCCTTCATTTCGTTGCATATTTACTTCATTATGATCAATATTTCATTAGTTTCGATGCATATTTACTTCATTTTATGCATATTTACTTCATTACGATGAATATTTCATTCGTTTGGTTGCATATTTACTTCATTACGATCAACATTTCCTTCATTTCAATGCATATTTACTTTATTTTTATGAATATTTACTTCATTACGATCAACATTTCCTTCATTACGATGAATATTTACTTTATTTTGATGCATATTACTTCATTACGATCAATATTTCCTTCATTTCGATGCATATTTACTTCATTTTGATTCATATTTTCTTCATTAAGATCAACATTTCCTTCATGTTGATGCATATTTACGTCATTTTTATGCATATTTACTTCATTACGATCAACATTTTCTTCGTTTCGATGCATATTTACTTCATTTTGATGCAAATTTACTTCATTACGATCATCATTTCATTCGTTTCAATGCACATTTACTTAATTTTTTATGCATATTTACTTCATTACGAACAATATTTCCTTCATTTCAATGCATATTTACTTTATTTTTATGAATATTTACTTCATAATGATCAACATTTTCTTCATTTTAATGCATATTTACTTCATTACGAACAATATTTTGTTCGTTTTGATATATATTTACTTCATTTTTATGCATATTTACTTTATTACAATCAACATTTCCTTCATTTCGATACATATGTACTTCATTTTGATGGATATTTACTTCATTACGATCAACATTTCCTTCGTTTCGATGCATATTTACTTTATTTCGATGAATATTTACTTCATTACGATAAACGTTTCCTTAGTTTCGATGCATATTTACTTTATTTTGATGCATATTTACTTCGTTTGGATGCATATTTCTTTCGTTTCGATGCATATTTACTTCATTTTGATGCATATTTACTTCATTAAGATCAACATTTCTTTCGTTTCAATGCGTATTTACTTCATTTCGATCAACATTTCCTTCATTTTGTTGCATATTTACATCATTTTTATGCATACTTACTTCATTACGATCAACATTTCATTCGTTTCGATGCATATTTACTTCATTTTTATGCAAATTTACTTCATTACTATCAATATTTCCTTTGCTTTATTGCATATTTACTTCATTACGATTAACATTTTCTTCGTTTTGATGTATATTTTCTTCTTTTTGATGCATATTTACTTTATTTTGATTCATATTTACTTCATTACGATCAACATTTCCTTCGTTTCGATGCATATTTACTTCATATTGATGGATATTTACTTTGTTTCGATGGATATTTCTTTCATTTCGATGCATATTTCCTTCATTTTGATACATATTTATTAAATTACGATAAATATTTCCTTCGTTTCAATGCTTATTTACTTCATTTCGATGAACATTTCCTTTGTTTCGATGCATATTTACTTCTTTTTGATGCATATTTACTTCATTATGATCAACATTTCCTTCATTTCATTGCCTATTTACTTCATTTCGATCAACATTTCCTTCGTTTCGATGAATATTTACTTCATTTTTATGCATATTTATTTCATTACGGTCGACATTTCCTTCGTTTCGTTGCACATTTACTTCATTATGACCAATATTTCCTTCGTTTTGATACATATTTACTTCATTTTTATGCATACTTACTTCATTACGACAACATTTCCTTCGTTTCGATGTATATTTACTTCATTTTGATGAATATTAACTTCATTACGATCAATATTTCCTTCGTTTCGATGCATATTTACTTCATTTTTATGCATATTTACTTCATTACGATCAATATTTCATTAGTTTCGATTCATATTTACTTCTTTTTATGCATATTTACTTCATTATGATGAACATTTCATTCGTTTGGTTGCATATTTACTTCATTACGATTAACATTTCTTTCGTTTCGATGCATATTTACTTTATTTTTATGAATATTTACTTCATTACAATCAACATTTCCTTCATTACGATGAATATTTACTTCATTTTGATGCATATTTACTTCATTACGATCAATATTTCTTTCGTTTCGATGCATATTTACTTTATTTTGATTCATACTAACTTCATTAAGATCAACATTTCCTTCATGTTGATGCATATTTACGTCATTTTTATGCATATTTACTTCATTACGATCAACATTTTCTTCGTTTCGATGAATATTTACTTCATTTTGATGCAAATTTACTTCATTACGATCATCATTTCATTTGTTTCAATGCATATTTACTTCATTTTTTATGCATATTTACTTCATTACGAACAATATTTCCTTCATTTCAATGCATATTTACTTTATTTTTATGAATATTTACTTCATAATGATCAACATTTTCTTCATTTTAATGCATATTTACTTCATTACGAACAACATTTTCTTCGTTTTGATACATATTTACTTTATTTTTATGCATATTTACTTTATTACGATCAACATTTCCTTCATTTCGATACCTATGTACTTCATTTTGATGCATATTTACTTCATTACGATCAATATTTCCTTCGTTTTGATACATATTTACTTCATTTTGATACATATTTACTTCATTATGATCAGCATTTCTTTTGTTTCGATGCAAATTTACTTCATTTTGATGCATATTTACTTCATTATTTACTTCATTACGATAAACATTTCCTTCGTTTTGATGCATGTTTACTTCATATTGATGTATATATTGATGGATATTACTTTATTTCGATGGATATTTTTTTCGTTTCGATGCATATTTACTTCATTTTGATACATATTTATTTCATTATGATCATTATTTCCTTCGTTTCAATGCTTATTTATTTCATTTCGATCAACATTTCCTTTGTTTCGATGCATATTTAATTCTTTTTAATTCATATTTACTTCATTTCGATCAACATTTCCTTCACTTCGTTGCATATTTACTTCATTATGATCAATATTTCATTAGTTTCGATGCATATTTACTTCATTTTTATGCATATTTACTTCATTACGATGAATATTTCATTCGTTTGGTTGCATATTTACTTCATTACGATCAACATTTCCTTCATTTCAATGCATATTTACTTTCTTTTTATGAATATTTACTTCATTACGATCAACATTTCCTTCATTACGATAAATATTTACTTTATTTTGATGCATATTTACTTCATTACGATCAATATTTCCTTCATTTCGATGCATATTTACTTCATTTTGATTCATATTTTCTTCATTAAGATAAACATTTCCTTCATGTTGATGCATATTTACGTCATTTTTATGCATATTTACTTCATTACGATCAATATTTTCTTCGTTTCGATGCATATTTACTTCATTTTGATGCAAATTTACTTCATTACGATCATCATTTCATTCGTTTCAATGCATATTTACTTAATTTTTTATGCATGTTTACTTCATTACGAACAATATTTCCTTCATTTCAATGCATATTTACTTTATTTTTATGAATATTTACTTCATAATGATCAACATTTTCTTCATTTTAATGCATATTTACTTCATTACGAACAATATTTTCTTCGTTTTGATATATATTTACTTCATTTTTATGCATATTTACTTTATTACAATCAACATTTCCTTCATTTCGATACATATGTACTTCATTTTGATGGATATTTACTTCATTACGATCAACATTTCCTTCGTTTCGATGCATATTTACTTTATTTCGATGAATATTTACTTCATTACGATAAACGTTTCCTTAGTTTCGATGCATATTTACTTTATTTTGATGCATATTTTGATGCATATTTACTTCGTTTGGATGCATATTTCTTTCGTTTCGATGCATATTTACTTCATTTTTATGCATATTTACTTCATTAAGATCAACATTTCTTTCGTTTCAATGCGTATTTACTTCATTTCGATCAACATTTCCTTCATTTTGTTGCATATTTACATCATTTTTATGCATACTTACTTCTTTACGATCAACATTTCATTCGTTTCGATGCATATTTACTTCATTTTTATGCAAATTTACTTCATTACTATCAATATTTCCTTTGCTTTATTGCATATTTACTTCATTACGATTAACATTTTCTTCGTTTTGATGTATATTTTCTTCTTTTTGATGCATATTTACTTTATTTTGATTCATATTTACTTCATTACGATCAACATTTCCTTCGTTTCGATGCATATTTACTTCATATTGATGGATATTTACTTTGTTTCGATGGATATTTCTTTCATTTCGATGCATATTTCCTTCATTTTGATACATATTTATTTCATTACGATCAATATTTCCTTCGTTTCAATGCTTATTTACTTCATTTCGATGAACATTTCCTTTGTTAAGATGCATATTTACTTCTTTTTGATGCATATTTACTTCATTATGATCAACATTTCTTTCATTTCATTGCCTATTTACTTTATTTCGATCAACATTTCCTTCGTTTCGATGAATATTTACTTCATTTTTATGCATATTTATTTCATTACGGTCGACATTTCCTTCGTTTCGTTGCACATTTACTTCATTATGATCAATATTTCCTTCGTTTTGATACATATTTACTTCATTTTTATGCATACTTACTTCATTACGACAACATTTCCTTCGTTTCGATGTATATTTACTTCATTTTGATGAATATTAACATCATTACGATCAATATTTCCTTCGTTTCGATGCATATTTACTTCATTTTTATGCATATTTACTTCATTACGATCAATATTTCATTAGTTTCGATTCATATTTACTTCTTTTTATGCATATTTACTTCATTATGATGAACATTTCATTCGTTTGGTTGCATATTTACTTCATTACGATCAACATTTCTTTCGTTCGATGCATATTTACTTTATTTTTATGAATATTTACTTCATTACAATCAACATTTCCTTCATTACGATGAATATTTACTTCATTTTGATGCATATTTACTTCATTACGATCAATATTTCCTTCGTTTCGATGCATATTTACTTTATTTTGATTCATATTAACTTCATTAAGATCAACATTTCCTTCATGTTGATGCATATTTACGTCATTTTTATGCATATTTACTTCATTACGATCAATATTTTCTTCGTTTCGATGCATATTTACTTCATTTTGATGCAAACTTACTTCATTACGATCATCATTTCATTTGTTTCAATGCATATTTACTTCATTTTTATGCATATTTAATTCATTACGAACAATATTTCCTTCATTTCAATGCATATTTACTTTATTTTTATGAATATTTACTTCATAATGATCAACATTTTCTTCAATTTAATGCATATTTACTTCATTACGAACATTATTTTCTTCGTTTTGATATATATGTACTTCATTTTTATGCATATTTACTTTATTACAATCAACATTTCCTTCATTTCGATACATATGTACTTCATTTTGATGGATATTTACTTCATTACGATCAACATTTCCTTCGTTTCGATGCATATTTACTTTATTTCGATGAATATTTACTTCATTACGATAAACGTTTCCTTAGTTTCGATGCATATTTACTTTATTTTGATGCATATTTTGATGCATATTTACTTCGTTTGGATGCATATTTCTTTCGTTTCGATGCATATTTACTTTTTTTTATGCATATTTACTTTATTAAGATCAACATTTCTTTCGTTTCAATGCGTATTTACTTCATTTCGATCAACATTTCCTTCATTTCATTGCCTATTTACTTCATTTCGATCAACATTTCCTTCGTTTCGATGAATATTTACTTCATTTTTATGCATATTTATTTCATTACGGTCGACATTTCCTTCGTTTCGTTGCACATTTACTTCATTATGATCAATATTTCCTTCGTTTTGATACATATTTACTTCATTTTTATGCATACTTACTTCATTACGACAACATTTCTTTCGTTTCGATGTATATTTACTTCATTTTGATGAATATTAACTTCATTACGATCAATATTTCCTTCGTTTCGATGCATATTTACTTCATTTTTATGCATATTTACTTCATTACGATCAATATTTCATTAGTTTCGATTCATATTTACTTCTTTTTATGCATATTTACTTCATTATGATGAACATTTCATTCGTTTGGTTGCATATTTACTTCATTACGATCAACATTTCTTTCGTTTCGATGCATATTTACTTTATTTTTATGAATATTTACTTCATTACAATCAACATTTCCTTCATTACGATGAATATTTACTTCATTTTGATGCATATTTACTTCATTACGATCAATATTTCCTTCGTTTCGATGCATATTTACTTTATTTTGATTTATATTAACTTCATTAAGATCAACATTTCCTTCATGTTGATGCATATATACGTCATTTTTATGCATATTTACTTCATTACGATCAACATTTTCTTCGTTTCGATGCATATTTACTTCATTTTGATGCAAACTTACTTCATTACGATCATTATTTCATTTGTTTCAATGCATATTTACTTCATTTTTTATGCATATTTACTTCATTACGAACAATATTTCCTTCATTTCAATGCATATTTACTTTATTTTTATGAATATTTACTTCATAATGATCAACATTTTCTTCATTTTAATGCATATTTACTTCGTTACGAACAATATTTTCTTCGTTTTGATATATATTTACTTCATTTTTAAGCATATTTACTTTATTACAATCAACATTTCCTTCATTTCGATACATATGTACTTCATTTTGATGGATATTTACTTCATTACGATCAACATTTCCTTCGTTTCGATGCATATTTACTTTATTTCGATGATTATTTACTTCATTACGATAAACGTTTCCTTAGTTTCGATGCATATTTACTTTAATTTGATGCATATTTTGATGCATATTTACTTCGTTTGGATGCATATTTCTTTCGTTTCGATGCATATTTACTTCATTTTGATGCATATTTACTTCATTAAGATCAACATTTCTTTCGTTTCAATGCGTATTTACTTTATTTCGATCAACATTTCCTTCATTTTGTTGCATATTTACATCATTTTTATGCATACTTACTTCATTACGATCAACATTTCATTCGTTTCGATGCATATTTACTTCATTTTTATGCAAATTTACTTCATTACTATCAATATTTCCTTTGCTTTATTGCATATTTACTTCATTACGATTAACATTTTCTTCGTTTTGATGTATATTTTCTTCTTTTTGATGCATATTTACTTTATTTTGATTCATATTTACTTCATTACGATCAACATTTCCTTCGTTTCGATACATATTTACTTCATATTGATGGATATTTACTTTGTTTTGATGGATATTTCTTTCATTTCGATGCATATTTCCTTCATTTTGATACATATTTATTTCATTACGATCAATATTTCCTTCGTTTCAATGCTTATTTACTTCATTTCGATGAACATTTCCTTTGATTCGATGCATATTTACTTCTTTTTGATGCATATTTACTTCATTATGATCAACATTTCCTTCATTTCATTGCCTATTTACTTCATTTCGATCAACATTTCCTTCGTTTCGATGAATATTTACTTCATTTTTATGCATATTTATTTTATTACGGTCGACATTTCCTTCGTTTCGTTGCACATTTACTTCATTATGATCAATATTTCCTTCGTTTTGATACATATTTACTTCATTTTTATGCATACTTACTTCATTACGACAACATATCCTTCGTTTCGATGTATATTTACTTCATTTTGATGAATATTAACTTCATTACGATCAATATTTCCTTCATTTCGATGCATATTTACTTCATTTTGATGCATATTTACTTTATTACGATCAATATTTCCTTCGTTTTGATGCATATTTACTTCATTTTAATGCATATTTACTTCATTATGATCAACATTTCCTTTGTTTCGATGCATATTTACTTCATTTTTATGCATATTTACTTCATTACGATCAACATCTTCATTTTTATGCATATTTACTTCATTACGATATATATTTCCTTCGTTTCGATGCATGTTTACTTCATATTGATGTATATATTGATGGATATTTACTTTATTTCGATGGATATTTTTTCATTTCGATGCATATTTACTTCATTTTGATACATATTTACTTTATTTCGATGTATATTTACTTCATTTTGATGAATATTAACTTAATTACGATCAATATTTCCTTCGTTTCGATGCATATTTACTTCATTTTTATGCATATTTACTTCATTACGATCAATATTTCATTAGTTTCGATTCATATTTACTTCTTTTTATGCATATTTACTTCATTATGATGAACATTTCATTCGTTTGGTTGCATATTTACTTCATTACGATCAACATTTCTTTCGTTTTGATGCATATTTACTTTATTTTTATGAATATTTACTTCATTACAATCAACATTTCCTTCATTACGATGAATATTTACTTCATTTTGATGCATATTTACTTCATTACGATCAATATTTCCTTCGTTTCGATGCATATTTACTTTATTTTGATTCATATTAACTTCATTAAGATCAACATTTCCTTCATGTTGATGCATATTTACGTCATTTTTATGCATATTTACTTCATTACGATCAACATTTTCTTCGTTTCGATGCATATTTACTTCATTTTGATGCAAATTTACTTCATTACGATCATCATTTCATTTGTTTCAATGCATATTTATTTCATTTTTTATGCATATTTACTTCATTACGAACAATATTTCCATCATTTCAATGCATATTTACTTTATTTTTATGAATATTTACTTCATAATGATCAACATTTTCTTCATTTTAATGCATATTTACTTCATTACGAACAACATTTTCTTCGTTTTGATACATATTTACTTTATTTTTATGCATATTTACATTATTACGATCAACATTTCCTTCATTTCGATACATATGTACTTCATTTTGATGCATATTTACTTCATTACGATCAATATTTGCTTAGTTTTGATGCATATTTACTTCATTTTGATACATATTTACTTCATTATGATCAACATTTACTTTGTTTCGATGCATATTTACTTCATTTTGATGCATATTTACTTCATTACGATCAACATCTTCATTTTTATGCATATTTACTTCATTATGATAAATATTTCCTTCGTTTCGATGCATGTTTACTTCATATTGATGTATATATTGATGGAAATTACTTTATTTCGATGGATATTTTTTTCGTTTCGATGCATATTTACTTCATTTTGATACATATTTACTTAATCATGATCAATATTTCCTTCGTTTCAATGCTTATTTATTTCATTTCGATCAACATTTCCTTTGTTTCGATGCATATTTACTTCTTTGTTATGCATATTTACTTCATTTCGATCAACATTTCCTTCGTTTCGTTGCATATTTACTTCATTACGATCAATATTTCAATAGTTTCGATGCATATTTACTTCATTTTTATGCATATTTACTTCATTAAGATGAACATTTTATTCGTTTGGTTGCATATTTACTTCATTACGATCAACATTTCTTTCGTTTCGATGCATATTTACTTTATTTTTATGAATATTTAATTCATTACAATCAACATTTCCTTCATTACGATGAATATTTACTTCATTTTGATGCATATTTACTTCATTACGATCAATATTTCCTTCGTTTCGAGGCATATTTACTTCATTTTGATTCATTTTTACTTCATTAAGATCAACATTTCCTTCATGTTGATGCATATTTACGTCATTTTTATGCATATTTTTTTCATTACGATCAACATTTTCTTCGTTTCGATGCATATTTACTTCATTTTGATGCAAATTTACTTCATTACGATCATCATTTCATTCGTTTCAATGCATATTTACTTAATTTTTTATGCATATTTACTTCATTACGAACAATATTTCCTTCATTTCAATGCATATTTACTTTATTTTTATGAATATTTACTTCATAATGATCAACATTTTCTTCATTTTAATGCATATTTACTTCATTACGAACATCATTTTCTTCGTTTTGATACATATTTACTTCATTTTTATGCATATTTACTTTATTACAATCAACATTTCCTTCATTTCGATACATATGTACTTCATTTTGATGGATATTTACTTCATTACGATCAACATTTCCTTCGTTTCGATGCATATTTACTTTATTTCGATGAATATTTACTTCATTACGATAAACGTTTCCTTAGTTTCGATGCATATTTACTTTATTTTGATGCATATTTTGATGCATATTTACTTCGTTTGGATGCATATTTCTTTCGTTTCGATGCATATTTACTTCATTTTTATGCATATTTACTTCATTAAGATCAACATTTCTTTTGTTTCAATGCGTATTTACTTCATTTCGATCAACTTTTCCTTCATTTTGTTGCATATTTACATCATTTTTATGCATACTTATTTCATTACGATCAACATTTCATTCGTTTCGATGCATATTTACTTCATTTTTATGCAAATTTACTTCATTACTATCAATATTTCCTTTGCTTTATTGCATATTTACTTCATTACGATTAACATTTTCTTCGTTTTGATATATATTTTCTTCTTTTTTATGCATATTTACTTTATTTTGATTCATATTTACTTCATTACGATCAACATTTCCTTCGTTTCGATGCATATTTACTTCATATTGATGAATATATTGATGGATATTTACTTTGTTTCGATGGATATTTCTTTCATTTCGATGCATATTTCCTTCATTTTGATACATATTTATTTCATTACGATCAATATTTCCTTCGTTTCAATGCTTATTTATTTCCTTTCGATGAACATTTCCTTTGTTTCGATGCATATTTACTTCTTTTTTATGCATATTTACTTCATTATGATCAACATTTCCTTCATTTCATTGCCTATTTACTTCATTTCGATCAACATTTCCTTCGTTTCGATGAATATTTACTTCATTTTTATGCATATTTATTTCATTACGGTCGACATTTCCTTCGTTTCGTTGCATATTTACTTCATTATGATCAATATTTCCTTCGTTTTGATACATATTTACTTCATTTTTATGCATACTTACTTCATTACGACAACATTTCCTTCGTTTCGATGCATATTTACTTCATTTTGATGAATATTAACTTCATTACGATCAATATTTCCTTCGTTTCGATGCATATTTACTTCATTTTGATGATTATTTACTTCATTACGATCAATATTTGCTTCGTTTTGATGCATATTTACTTCATTTTGATGCATATTTACTTCATTATGATCATCATTTCTTTTGTTTCGATGCATATTTACTTCATTTTGATGCATATTTACTTCATTATTTACTTCATTACGATAAACATTTCCTTCGTTTTGATGCATGTTTACTTCATATTGATGTATATATTGATGGATATTACTTTATTTCGATGGATATTTTTTTCGTTTCGATGCATATTTACTTCATTTTGATACATATTTATTTCATTATGATCAATATTTCCTTCGTTTCAATGCTTATTTATTTCATTTCGATCAACATTTCCTTTGTTTCGATGCAAATTTAATTCTTTTTAATTCATATTTACTTCATTTCGATCAACATTTCCTTCATTTCGTTGCATATTTACTTCATTACGATCAATATTTCATTAGTTTCGATGCATATTTACTTCATTTTTATGCATATTTACTTCATTACGATGAATATTTCATTCGTTTGGTTGCATATTTACTTCATTACGATCAACATTTCCTTCATTTCGATGCATATTTACTTTATTTTTATGAATATTTACTTCATTACGATCAACATTTCCTTCATTACGATGAATATTTACTTCATTTTTATGCATATTTACTTCATTACGATCAATATTTCCTTCATTTCGATGCATATTTACTTCATTTTGATTCATATTTTCTTCATTAAGATCAACATTTCCTTCATGTTGATGCATATTTACGTCATTTTATGCATATTTACTTCATTACGATCAACATTTTCTTCGTTTCGATGCATATTTACTTCATTTTGATGCAAATTTACTTCATTACGATCATCATTTCATTCGTTTCAATGCATATTTACTTATTTTTTATGCATATTTACTTCATTACAAACAATATTTCCTTCATTTCAATGCATATTTACTTTATTTTTATGAATATTTACTTCATAATGATCAACATTTTCTTCATTTTAATGCATATTTACTTACGAACAAAATTTTCTTCGTTTTGATACATATTTACTTCATTTTTATGCATATTTACTTTATTACAATCAACATTTCCTTCATTTCGATACATATGTACTTCATTTTGATGGATATTTACTTCATTACGATCAACATTTCCTTCGTTTCGATGCATATTTACTTTATTTCGATGAATATTTACTTCATTACGATAAACGTTTCCTTAGTTTCAATGCATATTTACTTTATTTTGATGCATATTTTGATGCATATTTACTTCGTTTGGATGCATATTTCTTTCGTTTCGATGCATATTTACTTCATTTTGATGCATATTTACTTCATTAAGATAAGCATTTCTTTCGTTTCAATGCGTATTTACTTCATTTCGATCAACTTTTCCTTCATTTTGTTGCATATTTACATCATTTTTATGCATACTTATTTCATTACGATCAACATTTCATTCGTTTCGATGCATATTTACTTCATTTTTATGCGAATTTACTTCATTACTATCAATATTTCCTTTGCTTTATTGCATATTTACTACATTACGATTAACATTTTCTTGGTTTTGATGTATATTTTCTTCCTTTTGATGCATATTTACTTTATTTTGATTTATATGTACTTCATTACGATCAACATTTCCTTCGTTTCGATGCATATTTACTTCATATTGATGAATATATTGATGGATATTTACTTTGTTTCGATGGATATTTCTTTCATTTCGATGCATATTTCCTTCATTTTGATACATATTTATTTCATTACGATCAATATTTCCTTCGTTTCAACGCTTATTTACTTCATTTCGATGAACATTTCCTTTGTTTCTATGCATATTTACTTCTTTTTGATGCATATTTACTTCATTATGATCAACATTTCCTTCATTTCATTGCCTATTTACTTCATTTCGATCAATATTTCCTTCGTTTTGATACATATTTACTTCATTTTTATGCATACTTACTTCATTACGACAACATTTCCTTCGTTTCGATGCATATTTACTTCATTTTGACGAATATTAATTTCATTACGATCAATATTTCCTTCGTTTCGATGCATATTTACTTCATTTTTATGCATATTTACTTCATTACGATCAACATTTCTTTCGTTTCGATGCATATTTACTTTATTTTTATGAATATTTACTTCATTACAATCAACATTTCCTTCATTACGATGAATATTTACTTCATTTTGATGCATATTTACTTCATTACGATCAATATTTCCTTCGTTTCGATGAATATTTACTTTATTTTGATTCATATTAACTTCATTAAGATCAACATTTCCTTCATGTTGATGCATACTTACGTCATTTTTATGCATATTTACTTCATTACGATCAACATTTTCTTCGTTTCGGTGCATATTTACTTCATTTTGATGCAAATTTACTTCATTACGATCATCATTTCATTTGTTTCAATGCATATTTACTTCATTTTTATGCATATTTACTTCATTACGAACAATATTTCCTTCATTTCAATGCATATTTACTTTGTTTTTATGAATATTTACTTCATAATGATCAACATTTTCTTCATTTTAATGCATATTTACTTCATTACGAACAACATTTTCTTCGTTTTGATACATATTTACTTTATTTTTATGCATATTTACTTTATTACGATCAACATTTCCTTCATTTCGATACATATGTACTTCATTTTGATGCATATTTACTACATTACGATCAATATTTCCTTCGTTTTGATGCATATTTACTTCATTTTGATGCATATTTACTTCATTATGATCAACATTTCCTTTGTTTCGATGCATATTTACTTCATTTTGATGCATATTTACTTCATTACGATCAACATCTTCATTTTTATGCATATTTACTTCATTATGATAAATATTTCCTTCGTTTCGATGCATGTTTATTTCATATTGATGTATATATTGATGGAAATTACTTTATTTCGATGGATATTTTTTTCGTTTCGATGCATATTTACTTCATTTTGATACATATTTACTTAATCATGATCAATATTTCCTTCGTTTCAATGCTTATTTATTTCATTTCGATCAACATTTCCTTTGTTTCGATGCATATTTACTTCTTTGTTATGCATATTTACTTCATTTCGATCAACATTTCCTTCGTTTCGTTGCATATTTACTTCATTACGATCAATATTTCATTAGTTTCGATGCATATTTACTTCATTTTTACGCATATTTACTTCATTAAGATGAACATTTCATTCGTTTGGTTGCATATTTACTTCATTACGATCAATATTTCTTTCGTTTCGATGCATATTTACTTTATTTTTATGAATATTTAATTCATTACAATCAACATTTCCTTCATTACGATGAATATTTACTTCATTTTGATGCATATTTATTTCATTACGATCAATATTTCCTTCGTTTCGAGGCATATTTACTTCATTTTGATTCATTTTTACTTCATTAAGATCAACATTTCCTTCATGTTGTTGCATATTTACGTCATTTTTATGCATATTTACTTCATTACGATCAATATTTCCTTCGTTTCGATGCATATTTACTTTATTTTGATTCATATTAACTTCATTAAGATCAACATTTCCTTCATGTTGATGCATATTTACGTCATTTTTATGCATATTTACTTCATTACGATCAACATTTTCTTCGTTTCGATGCATATTTACTTCATTTTGATGCAAATTTACTTCATTACGATCATCATTTCATTTGTTTCAATGCATATTTACTTCATTTTTTATGCATATTTACTTCATTACGAACAATATTTCCTTCATTTCAATGCATATTTACTTTATTTTTATGAATATTTACTTCATAATGATCAACATTTTCTTCATTTTAATGCATATTTACTTCATTACGAACAATATTTTCTTCGTTTTGATATATATTTACTTCATTTTTATGCATATTTACTTTATCACAATCAACATTTCCTTAATTTCGATACATATATACTTCATTTTGATGGATATTTACTTCATTACGATCAACATTTCCTTCGTTTCGATGCATATTTACTTTATTTCGATGAATATTTACTTCATTACGATAAACGTTTCCTTAGTTTCGATGCATATTTACTTTATTTTGATGCATATTTTGATGCATATTTACTTCGTTTGGATGCATATTTCTTTCGTTTCGATGCATATTAACTTCATTTTGATGCATATTTACTTCATTAAGATCAACATTTCTTTCGTTTCAATGCGTATTTACTTCATTTCGATCTACATTTCCTTCATTTTGTTGCATATTTACATCATTTTTATGCATACTTACTTCATTACGATCAACATTTCATTCGTTTCGATGCATATTTACTTCATTTTTATGCAAATTTACCTCATTACTATCAATATTTCCTTTGCTCTATTGCATATTTACTTCATTATGATTAAAATTTTCTTCGTTTTGATGTATATTTTCTTCTTTTTGATGCATATTTACTTTATTTTGATTCATATTTACTTCATTACGATCAACATTTCCTTCGTTTCGATGCATATTTACTTCATATTGATGGATATTTACTTTGTTTCGATGGATATTTCTTTCATTTCGATGCATATTTCCTTCATTTTGATACATATTTATTTCATTACGATCAATATTTCCTTCGTTTCAATGCTTATTTACTTCATTTCGATGAACATTTTCTTTGTTTCTATGCATATTTACTTATTTTTGATGCATATTTACTTCATTATGATCAACATTTCCTTCATTTCATTGCCTATTTACTTCATTTCGATCAACATTTCCTTCGTTTCGATGAATATTTACTTCATTTTTATGCATATTTATTTCATTACGGTCGACATTTCCTTCGTTTCGTTGCACATTTACTTCATTATGATCAATATTTCCTTCGTTTTGATACATATTTACTTCATTTTATGCATACTTACTTCATTACGACAACATTTCCTTCGTTTCGATGTATATTTACTTCATTTTGATGAATATTAACTTCATTACGATCAATATTTCCTTCGTTTCGATGCATATTTACTTCATTTTTATGCATATTTACTTCATTACGATCAATATTTCATTAGTTTCGATTCATATTTACTTCTTTTTATGCATATTTACTTCATTATGATGAACATTTCATTCGTTTGGTTGCATATTTACTTCATTACGATCAACATTTCTTTCGTTTCGATGCATATTTACTTTATTTTTATGAATATTTACTTCATTACAATCAACATTTCCTTCATTACGATGAATATTTACTTCATTTTGATGCATATTTACTTCATTACGATCAATATTTCCTTCGTTTCGATGCATATTTACTTTATTTTGATTCATATTAACTTCATTAAGATCAACATTTCCTTCATGTTGATGCATATTTACGTCATTTTTATGCATATTTACTTCATTACGATCAACATTTTCTTCGTTTCGATGCATATTTACTTCATTTTGATGCAAATTTACTTCATTACGATCATCATTTCATTCGTTTCAATGCATATTTTCTTCATTTTTTATGCATATTTACTTCATTACGAACAATATTTCCTTCATTTCAATGCATATTTACTTTATTTTTATGAATATTTACATCATAATGATCAACATTTTCTTCATTTTAATGCATATTTACTTCATTACGAACAATATTTTCTTCGTTTTGATACATATTTACTTTATTTTTATGCATATTTAGTTTATTACGATCAACATTTCCTTCATTTCGATACATATGTACTTCATTTTGATGCATATTTACTTCATTACGATCAATATTTCCTTCGTTTTGATGCATATTTACTTCATTTTGATGCATATTTACTTCATTATGATCAACATTTCCTTTGTTTCGATGCATATTTACTTCATTTTGATGCATATTTACTTCATTACGATCAACATCTTCATTTTTATGCATATTTACTTCATTATGATTAATATTTCCTTCGTTTCGATGCATGTTTACTTCATATTGATGTATATATTGATGGAAATTACTTTATTTCGATGGATATTTTTTTCATTTCGATGCATATTTACTTCATTTTGATACATATTTACTTAATCATGATCAATATTTCCTTCGTTTCAATGCTTATTTATTTCATTTCGATCAACATTTCCTTTGTTTCGATGCATATTTACTTCTTTGTGATGCATATTTAATTCATTTCGATCAACATTTCCTCCGTTTCGTTGCATATTTACTTCATTACGATCAATATTTCATTAGTTTCGATGCATATTTACTTCATTTTTATGCATATTTACTTCATTACGATGAACATTTCATTCGTTTGGTTGCATATTTACTTCATTACGATCAACATTTCTTTCATTTCGATGCATATTTACATTATTTTTATGAATATTTACTTCATTACAATCAACATTTCCTTCATTACGATGAATATTTACTTCATTTTGATGCATATTTACTTCATTACGATCAATATTTCCTTCGTTTCGATGCATATTTACTTTATTTTGATTCATATTAACTTCATTAAGATCAACATTTCCTTCATGTTGATGCATATTTACGTCATTTTTATGCATATTTACTTCATTACGATCAACATTTTCTTCGTTTCGATGCATATTTACTTCATTTTGATGCAAATTTACTTCATTACGATCATCATTTCATTCGTTTCAATGCATATTTTCTTCATTTTTTATGCATATTTACTTCATTTCGAACAATATTTCCTTCATTTCAATGCATATTTACTTTATTTTTATGAATATTTACATCATAATGATCAACATTTTCTTCATTTTAATGCATATTTACTTCATTACGAACAACATTTTCTTCGTTTTGATACATATTTACTTTATTTTTATGCATATTTAGTTTATTACGATCAACATTTCCTTCATTTCGATACATATGTACTTCATTTTGATGCATATTTACTTCATTACGATCAATATTTCCTTCGTTTTGATGCATATTTACTTCATTTTGATTCATATTTTCTTCATTAAGATCAACATTTCCTTCATGTTGATGCATATTTACGTCATTTTATGCATATTTACTTCATTACGATCAACATTTTCTTCGTTTCGATGCATATTTACTTCATTTTGATGCAAATTTACTTCATTACGATCATCATTTCATTCGTTTCAATGCATATTTACTTAATTTTTTATGCATATTTACTTCATTACAAACAATATTTCCTTCATTTCAATGCATATTTACTTTATTTTTATGAATATTTACTTCATAATGATCAACATTTTCTTCATTTTAATGCATATTTACTTACGAACAAAATTTTCTTCGTTTTGATACATATTTTCTTCATTTTTATGCATATTTACTTTATTACAATCAACATTTCCTTCATTTCGATACATATGTACTTCATTTTGATGGATATTTACTTCATTACGATAAACATTTCCTTCGTTTCGATGCATATTTACTTTATTTCGATGAATATTTACTTCATTACGATAAACGTTTCCTTAGTTTCAATGCATATTTACTTTATTTTGATGCATATTTTGATGCATATTTACTTCGTTTGGATGCATATTTCTTTCGTTTCGATGCATATTTACTTCATTTTGATGCATATTTACTTCATTAAGATAAGCATTTCTTTCGTTTCAATGCGTATTTACTTCATTTCGATCAACTTTTCCTTCATTTTGTTGCATATTTACATCATTTTTATGCATACTTATTTCATTACGATCAACATTTCATTCGTTTCGATGCATATTTACTTCATTTTTATGCAAATTTACTTCATTACTATCAATATTTCCTTTGCTTTATTGCATATTTACTTCATTACGATTAACATTTTCTTGGTTTTGATGTATATTTTCTTCCTTTTGATGCATATTTACTTTATTTTGATTTATATGTACTTCATTACGATCAACATTTCCTTCGTTTCGATGCATATTTACTTCATATTGATGAATATATTGATGGATATTTACTTTGTTTCGATGGATATTTCTTTCATTTCGATGCATATTTCCTTCATTTTGATACATATTTATTTCATTACGATCAATATTTCCTTCGTTTCAATGCTTATTTACTTCATTTCGATGAACATTTCCTTTGTTTCTATGCATATTTACTTCTTTTTGATGCATATTTACTTCATTATGATCAACATTTCCTTCATTTCATTGCCTATTTACTTCATTTCGATCAACATTTCCTTCGTTTTGATACATATTTACTTCATTTTTATGCATACTTACTTCATTACGACAACATTTCCTTCGTTTCGATGCATATTTACTTCATTTTGATGAATATTAATTTCATTACGATCAATATTTCCTTCGTTTCGATGCATATTTACTTCATTTTTATGCATATTTACTTCATTACGATCAACATTTCTTTCGTTTCGATGCATATTTACTTTATTTTTATGAATATTTACTTCATTACAATCAACATTTCCTTCATTACGATGAATATTTACTTCATTTTGATGCATATTTACTTCATTACGATCAATATTTCCTTCGTTTCGATGAATATTTACTTTATTTTGATTCATATTAACTTCATTAAGATCAACATTTCCTTCATGTTGATGCATACTTACGTCATTTTTATGCATATTTACTTCATTACGATCAACATTTTCTTCGTTTCGGTGCATATTTACTTCATTTTGATGCAAATTTACTTCATTACGATCATCATTTCATTTGTTTCAATGCATATTTACTTCATTTTTATGCATATTTACTTCATTACGAACAATATTTCCTTCATTTCAATGCATATTTACTTTATTTTTATGAATATTTACTTCATAATGATCAACATTTTCTTCATTTTAATGCATATTTACTTCATTACGAACAACATTTTCTTCGTTTTGATACATATTTACTTTATTTTTATGCATATTTACTTTATTACGATCAACATTTCCTTCATTTCGATACATATGTACTTCATTTTGATGCATATTTACTACATTACGATCAATATTGCCTTCGTTTTGATGCATATTTACTTCATTTTGATGCATATTTACTTCATTATGATCAACATTTCCTTTGTTTCGATGCATATTTACTTCATTTTGATGCATATTTACTTCATTACGATCAACATCTTCATTTTTATGCATATTTACTTCATTATGATAAATATTTCCTTCGTTTCGATGCATGTTTATTTCATATTGATGTATATATTGATGGAAATTACTTTATTTCGATGGATATTTTTTTCGTTTCGATGCATATTTACTTCATTTTGATACATATTTACTTAATCATGATCAATATTTCCTTCGTTTCAATGCTTATTTATTTCATTTCGATCAACATTTCCTTTGTTTCGATGCATATTTACTTCTTTGTTATGCATATTTACTTCATTTCGATCAACATTTCCTTCGTTTCGTTGCATATTTACTTCATTACGATCAATATTTCATTAGTTTCGATGCATATTTACTTCATTTTTAAGCATATTTACTTCATTAAGATGAACATTTCATTCGTTTGGTTGCATATTTACTTCATTACGATCAATATTTCTTTCGTTTCGATGCATATTTACTTTATTTTTATGAATATTTAATTCATTACAATCAACATTTCCTTCATTACGATGAATATTTACTTCATTTTGATGCATATTTATTTCATTACGATCAATATTTCCTTCGTTTCGAGGCATATTTACTTCATTTTGATTCATTTTTACTTCATTAAGATCAACATTTCCTTCATGTTGTTGCATATTTACGTCATTTTTATGCATATTTACTTCATTACGATCAATATTTCCTTCGTTTCGATGCATATTTACTTTATTTTGATTCATATTAACTTCATTAAGATCAACATTTCCTTCATGTTGATGCATATTTACGTCATTTTTATGGATATTTACTTCATTACGATCAACATTTTCTTCGTTTCGATGCATATTTACTTCATTTTGAAGCAAATTTACTTCATTACGATCATCATTTCATTTGTTTCAATGCATATTTACTTCATTTTTTATGCATATTTACTTCATTACGAACAATATTTCCTTCATTTCAATGCATATTTACTTTATTTTTATGAATATTTACTTCATAATGATCAACATTTTCTTCATTTTAATGCATATTTACTTCATTACGAACAATATTTTCTTCGTTTTGATATATATTTACTTCATTTTTATGCATATTTACTTTATCACAATCAACATTTCCTTAATTTCGATACATATATACTTCATTTTGATGGATATTTACTTCATTACGATCAACATTTCCTTCGTTTCGATGCATATTTACTTTATTTCGATGAATATTTACTTCATTACGATAAACGTTTCCTTAGTTTCGATGCATATTTACTTTATTTTGATGCATATTTTGATGCATATTTACTTCGTTTGGATGCATATTTCTTTCGTTTCGATGCATATTAACTTCATTTTGATGCATATTTACTTCATTAAGATCAACATTTCTTTCGTTTCAATGCGTATTTACTTCATTTCGATCTACATTTCCTTCATTTTGTTGCATATTTACATCATTTTTATGCATACTTACTTCATTACGATCAACATTTCATTCGTTTCGATGCATATTTACTTCATTTTTATGCAAATTTACCTCATTACTATCAATATTTCCTTTGCTCTATTGCATATTTACTTCATTATGATTAAAATTTTCTTCGTTTTGATGTATATTTTCTTCTTTTTGATGCATATTTACTTTATTTTGATTCATATTTACTTCATTACGATCAACATTTCCTTCGTTTCGATGCATATTTACTTCATATTGATGGATATTTACTTTGTTTCGATGGATATTTCTATCATTTCGATGCATATTTCCTTCATTTTGATACATATTTATTTCATTACGATCAATATTTCCTTCGTTTCAATGCTTATTTACTTCATTTCGATGAACATTTTCTTTGTTTCTATGCATATTTACTTATTTTTGATGCATATTTACTTCATTATGATCAACATTTCCTTCATTTCATTGCCTATTTACTTCATTTCGATCAACATTTCCTTCGTTTCGATGAATATTTACTTCATTTTTATGCATATTTATTTCATTACGGTCGACATTTCCTTCGTTTCGTTGCACATTTACTTCATTATGATCAATATTTCCTTCGTTTTGATACATATTTACTTCATTTTTATGCATACTTACTTCATTACGACAACATTTCCTTCGTTTCGATGTATATTTACTTCATTTTGATGAATATTAACTTCATTACGATCAATATTTCCTTCGTTTCGATGCATATTTACTTCATTTTTATGCATATTTACATCATTACGATCAATATTTCATTAGTTTCGATTCATATTTACTTCTTTTTATGCATATTTACTTCATTATGATGAACATTTCATTCGTTTGGTTGCATATTTACTTCATTACGATCAACATTTCTTTCGTTTCGATGCATATTTACTTTATTTTTATGAATATTTACTTCATTACAATCAACATTTCCTTCATTACGATGAATATTTACTTCATTTTGATGCATATTTACTTCATTACGATCAATATTTCCTTCGTTTCGAGGCATATTTACTTTATTTTGATTCATATTAACTTCATTAAGATCAACATTTCCTTCATGTTGATGCATATTTACGTCATTTTTATGCATATTTACTTCATTACGATCAACATTTTCTTTGTTTCGATGCATATTTACTTCATTTTGATGCAAATTTACTTCATTACGATCATCATTTCATTCGTTTCAATGCATATTTTCTTCATTTTTTATGCATATTTACTTCATTACGAACAATATTTCCTTCATTTCAATGCATATTTACTTTATTTTTATGAATATTTACATCATAATGATCAACATTTTCTTCATTTTAATGCATATTAACTTCATTACGAACAACATTTTCTTCGTTTTGATACATATTTACTTTATTTTTATGCATATTTAGTTTATTACGATCAACATTTCCTTCATTTCGATACATATGTACTTCATTTTGATGCATATTTACTTCATTACGATCAATATTTCCTTCGTTTTGATGCATATTTACTTCATTTTGATGCATATTTACTTCATTATGATCAACATTTCCTTTGTTTCGATGCATATTTACTTCATTTTGATGCATATTTACTTCATTACGATCAACATCTTCATTTTTATGCATATTTACTTCATTATGATTAATATTTCCTTCGTTTCGATGCATGTTTACTTCATATTGATGTATATATTGATGGAAATTACTTTATTTCGATGGATATTTTTTTCATTTCGATGCATATTTACTTCATTTTGATACATATTTACTTAATCATGATCAATATTTCCTTCGTTTCAATGCTTATTTATTTCATTTCGATCAACATTTCCTTTGTTTCGATGCATATTTACTTCTTTTTGATGCATATTTAATTCATTTCGATCAACATTTCCTCCGTTTCGTTGCATATTTACTTAATTACGATCAATATTTCATTAGTTTCGATGCATATTTACTTCATTTTTATGCATATTTACTTCATTACGATGAACATTTCATTCGTTTGGTTGCATATTTACTTCATTACGATCAACATTTCTTTCGTTTCGATGCATATTTACTTTATTTTTATGAATATTTACTTCATTACAATCAACATTTCCTTCATTACGATGAATATTTACTTCATTTTGATGCATATTTACTTCATTACGATCAATATTTCCTTCGTTTCGATGCATATTTACTTTATTTTGATTCATATTAACTTCATTAAGATCAACATTTCCTTCATGTTGATGCATATTTACGTCATTTTTATGCATATTTACTTCATTACGATCAACATTTTCTTCGTTTCGATGCATATTTACTTCATTTTGATGCAAATTTACTTCATTACGATCATCATTTCATTCATTTCAATGCATATTTTCTTCATTTTTTATGCATATTTACTTCATTACGAACAATATTTCCTTCATTTCAATGCATATTTACTTTATTTTTATGAATATTTACATCATAATGATCAACATTTTCTTCATTTTAATGCATATTTACTTCATTACGAACAACATTTTCTTCGTTTTGATACATATTTACTTTATTTTTATGCATATTTAGTTTATTACGATCAACATTTCCTTCATTTCGATACATATGTACTTCATTTTGATGCATATTTACTTCATTACGATCAATATTTCCTTCGTTTTGATGCATATTTACTTCATTTTGATACATATTACTTCATTATGATCAACATTTACTTTGTTTCGATGCATATTTACTTCATTTTGATGCATATTTACTTCATTACGATCAACATCTTCATTTTTATGCATATTTACTTCATTATGATAAATATTTCCTTCGTTTCGATGCAAGTTTACTTCATATTGATGTATATATTGATGGAAATTACTTTATTTCGATGGATATTTTTTTCGTTTCGATGCATATTTACTTCATTTTGATACATATTTACTTAATCATGATCAATATTTCCTTCGTTTCAATGCTTATTTATTTCATTTCGATCAACATTTCCTTTGTTTCGATGCATATTTACTTCTTTGTTATGCATATTTACTTCATTTCGATCAACATTTCCTTCGTTTCGTTGCATATTTACTTCATTACGATCAATATTTCAATAGTTTCGATGCATATTTACTTCATTTTTATGCATATTTACTTCATTAAGATGAACATTTTATTCGTTTGGTTGCATATTTACTTCATTACGATCAACATTTCTTTCGTTTCGATGCATATTTACTTTATTTTTATGAATATTTAATTCATTACAATCAACATTTCCTTCATTACGATGAATATTTACTTCATTTTGATGCATATTTACTTCATTACGATCAATATTTCCTTCGTTTCGAGGCATATTTACTTCATTTTGATTCATTTTTACTTCATTAAGATCAACATTTCCTTCATGTTGATGCATATTTACGTCATTTTTATGCATATTTTTTTCATTACGATCAACATTTTCTTCGTTTTGATGCATATTTACTTCATTTTGATGCAAATTTACTTCATTACGATTATCATTTCATTCGTTTCAATGCATATTTACTTAATTTTTTATGCATATTTACTTCATTACGAACAATATTTCCTTCATTTCAATGCATATTTACTTTATTTTTATGAATATTTACTTCATAATGATCAACATTTTCTTCATTTTAATGCATATTTACTTCATTACGAACAACATTTTCTTCGTTTTGATACATATTTACTTCATTTTTATGCATATTTACTTTATTACAATCAACATTTCCTTCATTTCGATACATATGTACTTCATTTTAATGGATATTTACTTCATTACGATCAACATTTCCTTCGTTTCGATGCATATTTACTTTATTTCGAAGAATATTTACTTCATTACGATAAACGTTTCCTTAGTTTCGATGCATATTTACTTTATTTTGATGCATATTTTGATGCATATTTACTTCGTTTGGATGCATATTTCTTTCGTTTCGATGCATATTTACTTCATTTTTATGCATATTTACTTCATTAAGATCAACATTTCTTTCGTTTCAATGCGTATTTACTTCATTTCGATCAACTTTTCCTTCATTTTGTTGCATATTTACATCATTTTTATGCATACTTATTTCATTACGATCAACATTTCATTCGTTTCGATGCATATTTACTTCATTTTTATGCAAATTTACTTCATTACTATCAATATTTCCTTTGCTTTATTGCATATTTACTTCATTACGATTAACATTTTCTTCGTTTTGATATATATTTTCTTCTTTTTTATGCATATTTACTTTATTTTGATTCATATTTACTTCATTACGATCAACATTTCCTTCGTTTCGATGCATATTTACTTCATATTGATGAATATATTGATGGATATTTACTTTGTTTCGATGGATATTTCTTTCATTTCGATGCATATTTCCTTCATTTTGATACATATTTATTTCATTACGATCAATATTTCCTTCGTTTCAATGCTTATTTACTTCCTTTCGATGAACATTTCCTTTGTTTCGATGCATATTTACTTCTTTTTTATGCATATTTACTTCATTATGATCAACATTTCCTTCATTTCATTGCCTATTTACTTCATTTCGATCAACATTTCCTTCGTTTCGATGAATATTTACTTCATTTTTATGCATATTTATTTCATTACGGTCGACATTTCCTTCGTTTCGTTGCATATTTACTTCATTATGATCAATATTTCCTTCGTTTTGATACATATTTACTTCATTTTTATGCATACTTACTTCATTACGACAACATTTCCTTCGTTTCGATGCATATTTACTTCATTTTGATGAATATTAACTTCATTACGATCAATATTTCCTTCGTTTCGATGCATATTTACTTCATTTTGATGATTATTTACTTCATTACGATCAATATTTGCTTCGTTTTGATGCATATTTACTTCATTTTGATGCATATTTACTTCATTATGATCATCATTTCTTTTGTTTCGATGCATATTTACTTCATTTTGATGCATATTTACTTCATTATTTACTTCATTACGATAAACATTTCCTTCGTTTTGATGCATGTTTACTTCATATTGATGTATATATTGATGGATATTACTTTATTTCGATGGATATTTTTTTCGTTTCGATGCATATTTACTTCATTTTGATACATATTTATTTCATTATGATCAATATTTCCTTCGTTTCAATGCTTATTTATTTCATTTCGATCAACATTTCCTTTGTTTCGATGCAAATTTAATTCTTTTTAATTCATATTTACTTCATTTCGATCAACATTTCCTTCATTTCGTTGCATATTTACTTCATTACGATCAATATTTCATTAGTTTCGATGCATATTTACTTCATTTTTATGCATATTTACTTCATTACGATGAATATTTCATTCGTTTGGTTGCATATTTACTTCATTACGATCAACATTTCCTTCATTTCGATGCATATTTACTTTATTTTTATGAATATTTACTTCATTACGATCAACATTTCCTTCATTACGATGAATATTTACTTCATTTTGATGCATATTTACTTCATTACGATCAATATTTCCTTCATTTCGATGCATATTTACTTCATTTTGATTCATATTTTCTTCATTAAGATCAACATTTCCTTCATGTTGATGCATATTTACGTCATTTTATGCATATTTACTTCATTACGATCAACATTTTCTTCGTTTCGATGCATATTTACTTCATTTTGATGCAAATTTACTTCATTACGATCATCATTTCATTCGTTTCAATGCATATTTACTTAATTTTTTATGCATATTTACTTCATTACAAACAATATTTCCTTCATTTCAATGCATATTTACTTTATTTTTATGAATATTTACTTCATAATGATCAACGTTTTCTTCATTTTAATGCATATTTACTTACGAACAAAATTTTCTTCGTTTTGATACATATTTACTTCATTTTTATGCATATTTACTTTATTACAATCAACATTTCCTTCATTTCGATACATATGTACTTCATTTTGATGGATATTTACTTCATTACGATCAACATTTCCTTCGTTTCGATGCATATTTACTTTATTTCGATGAATATTTACTTCATTACGATAAACGTTTCCTTAGTTTCAATGCATATTTACTTTATTTTGATGCATATTTTGATGCATATTTACTTCGTTTGGATGCATATTTCTTTCGTTTCGATGCATATTTACTTCATTTTGATGCATATTTACTTCATTAAGATAAACATTTCTTTCGTTTCAATGCGTATTTACTTCATTTCGATCAACTTTTCCTTCATTTTGTTGCATATTTACATCATTTTTATGCATACTTATTTCATTACGATCAACATTTCATTCGTTTCGATGCATATTTACTTCATTTTTATGCAAATTTACTTCATTACTATCAATATTTCCTTTGCTTTATTGCATATTTACTTCATTACGATTAACATTTTCTTGGTTTTGATATATATTTTCTTCCTTTTGATGCATATTTACTTTATTTTGATTTATATGTACTTCATTACGATCAACATTTCCTTCGTTTCGATGCATATTTACTTCATATTGATGAATATATTGATGGATATTTGCTTTGTTTCGATGGATATTTCTTTCATTTCGATGCATATTTCCTTCATTTTGATACATATTTATTTCATTACGATCAATATTTCCTTCGTTTCAATGCTTATTTACTTCATTTCGATGAACATTTCCTTTGTTTCTATGCATATTTACTTCTTTTTGATGCATATTTACTTCATTATGATCAACATTTCCTTCATTTCATTGCCTATTTACTTCATTTCGATCAACATTTCCTTTGTTTTGATACATATTTACTTCATTTTTATGCATACTTACTTCATTACGACAACATTTCCTTCGTTTCGATGCATATTTACTTCATTTTGATGAATATTAATTTCATTACGATCAATATTTCCTTCGTTTCGATGCATATTTACTTCATTTTTATGCATATTTACTTCATTACGATCAACATTTCTTTCGTTTCGATGCATATTTACTTTATTTTTATGAATATTTACTTCATTACAATCAACATTTCCTTCATTACGATGAATATTTACTTCATTTTGATGCATATTTACTTCATTACGATCAATATTTCCTTCGTTTCGATGAATATTTACTTTATTTTGATTCATATTAACTTCATTAAGATCAACATTTCCTTCATGTTGATGCATACTTACGTCATTTTTATGCATATTTACTTCATTACGATCAACATTTTCTTCGTTTCGGTGCATATTTACTTCATTTTGATGCAAATTTACTTCATTACGATCATCATTTCATTTGTTTCAATGCATATTTACTTCATTTTTATTCATATTTACTTCATTACGAACAATATTTCCTTCATTTCAATGCATATTTACTTTATTTTTATGAATATTTACTTCATAATGATCAACATTTTCTTCATTTTAATGCATATTTACTTCATTACGAACAACATTTTCTTCGTTTTGATACATATTTACTTTATTTTTATGCATATTTACTTTATTACGATCAACATTTCCTTCATTTCGATACATATGTACTTCATTTTGATGCATATTTACTACATTACGATCAATATTTCCTTCGTTTTGATGCATATTTACTTCATTTTGATGCATATTTACTTCATTATGATCAACATTTCCTTTGTTTCGATGCATATTTACTTCATTTTGATGCATATTTACTTCATTACGATCAACATCTTCATTTTTATGCATATTTACTTCATTATGATAAATATTTCCTTCGTTTCGATGCATGTTTACTTCATATTGATGTATATATTGATGGAAATTACTTTATTTCGATGGATATTTTTTTCGTTTCGATGCATATTTACTTCATTTTGATACATATTTACTTAATCATGATCAATATTTCCTTCGTTTCAATGCTTATTTATTTCATTTCGATCAACATTTCCTTTGTTTCGATGCATATTTACTTCTTTGTTATGCATATTTACTTCATTTCGATCAACATTTCCTTCGTTTCGTTGCATATTTACTTCATTACGATCAATATTTCATTAGTTTCGATGCATATTTACTTCATTTTTACGCATATTTACTTCATTAAGATGAACATTCCATTTGTTTGGTTGCATATTTACTTCATTACGATCAATATTTCTTTCGTTTCGATGCATATTTACTTTATTTTTATGAATATTTAATTCATTACAATCAACATTTCCTTCATTACGATGAATATTTACTTCATTTTGATGCATATTTATTTCATTACGATCAATATTTCCTTCGTTTCGAGGCATATTTACTTCATTTTGATTCATTTTTACTTCATTAAGATCAACATTTCCTTCATGTTGTTGCATATTTACGTCATTTTTATGCATATTTACTTCATTACGATCAACATTTTCTTCGTTTCGATGCATATTTACTTCATTTTGATGCAAATTTACTTCATTACGATCATCATTTCATTTGTTTCAATGCATATTTACTTCATTTTTTCTGCATATTTACTTCATTACGAACAATATTTCCTTCATTTCAATGCATATTTACTTTATTTTTATGAATATTTACTTCATAATGATCAACATTTTCTTCATTTTAATGCATATTTACTTCATTACGAACAATATTTTCTTCGTTTTGATATATATTTACTTCATTTTTATGCATATTTACTTTATCACAATCAACATTTCCTTAATTTCGATACATATATACTTCATTTTGGTGGATATTTACTTCATTACGATCAACATTTCCTTCGTTTCGATGCATATTTACTTTATTTCGATGAATATTTACTTCATTACGATAAACGTTTCCTTAGTTTCGATGCATATTTACTTTATTTTGATGCATATTTTGATGCATATTTACTTCGTTTGGATGCATATTTCTTTCGTTTCGATGCATATTAACTTCATTTTGATGCATATTTACTTCATTAAGATCAACATTTCTTTCGTTTCAATGCGTATTTACTTCATTTCGATCTACATTTCCTTCATTTTGTTGCATATTTACATCATTTTTATGCATACTTACTTCATTACGATCAACATTTCATTCGTTTCGATGCATATTTACTTCATTTTTATGCAAATTTACCTCATTACTATCAATATTTCCTTTGCTCTATTGCATATTTACTTCATTATGATTAAAATTTTCTTCGTTTTGATGTATATTTTCTTCTTTTTGATGCATATTTACTTTATTTTGATTCATATTTACTTCATTACGATCAACATTTCCTTCGTTTCGATGCATATTTACTTCATATTGATGGATATTTACTTTGTTTCGATGGATATTTCTTTCATTTCGATGCATATTTCCTTCATTTTGATACATATTTATTTCATTACGATCAATATTTCCTTCGTTTCAATGCTTATTTACTTCATTTCGATGAACATTTTCTTTGTTTCTATGCATATTTACTTCTTTTTGATGCATATTTACTTCATTATGATCAACATTTCCTTCATTTCATTGCCTATTTACTTCATTTCGATCAACATTTCCTTCGTTTCGATGAATATTTACTTCATTTTTATGCATATTTATTTCATTACGGTCGACATTTCCTTCGTTTCGTTGCACATTTACTTCATTATGATCAATATTTCCTTCGTTTTGATACATATTTACTTCATTTTTATGCATACTTACTTCATTACGACAACATTTCCTTCGTTTCGATGTATATTTACTTCATTTTGATGAATATAAACTTCATTACGATCAATATTTCCTTCGTTTCTGACACGACCCACCTTACACAACTTATAATTCAAATACTATTTGACATAAACATCATCTTTATAAAAAAAAACTGCATATAATTTTTTTTTTCACATAATATGCTTATAACCAACACCATCACACCAGTTCAACATACGTGACTGGTTCCTGATACCACTTCAAACCACCCAAACATGTGATAATACTTATTATATTACACAATCAAAACATCAGCGGAAACAAAATAAACCCACGGCCTAGCCCAACAGGTCGTCATCTATGTACATCCGCTCAAAACCTTGAAGGAGCTCCACAGCTTGCACAGTCACATGACAAACTCAATCATCAACAGGCTCACCTACAATGCATAAACTAGTGAGATAAAAATCTCAGTAAGTAGAAATCATGCATGTCAGTGCATGAAAATGCATTTAGTTCTCTATCGCCTATTTCCTAATTTTTCTAATTGATCTCTTTTATTTTGAAAACTGTTCACGTTGCGGGATCCCCACGACACACTTATGATATGCACCCCAAATGAGCTCAATAGGGACGATTTTTCCGAACCCCAAATATAAAGTGCAGAGAACGATTTTTCCGAACTCTGGCAAAGTGGTGGGGACGATTTTTTCCGAACCCCTAATAAAAATGTCGGGAACGATTTTTCCGAACCCTGACAGAGATGCATATATAGTGGCCGCACACACCATTAGTGTCTTATTAATTTTGAGGAAAAATACTTTTCATGTTTATGCATGGTATGCACCCAAAACAATTAAATGTGCATCATAAACCATTTACAATATCAATATCAACATTTAATCACAATAAAGCCACAAATTAATTTCAATTCACACAAATCCACTTCTGAAATAACAACTTCACCTCAATCACATAGATCCATTTATAGAATAACCACTTCACCCTGGGATCACACGGATCTCTTTTTTTTTTTTTGGAATAACAACTTCATCTTGGATCCCACAGATCCTTATAACCAATATTTTCTCAAATCATATAAATATATTTGCAACAGTTTCCAATCACACAGATCTATATAGGATAATAATATTATTTCCAATCACATAGATCCACAACTTGTATAACAAATTAATTCAAATAATTCATGTTGTAATTAAATTGATTACAAATAATCCATAACATAATTATCACATATTAATTACAAATAATTCATAAACAGCATGTTTACGCATTGTAGTTGGACTTCTACTTACCTGGATTCTGACAGTAATATAAACCCCGTAAAGAACTGTAACTAATTCGCTCCGACACGCACGTTCCGGCGCGCTCCCTCTTCTCTTTCTCTTCTTTCTCTCTCTCTCCTCTCTCTCCCTTTCTTCTCTCTCTCTCTCTTCCTCTCTTTCTCCTTTCCCTCTCTCTCCTTTTTTTTTTTTTTACTTTGAATTACCCCTGAACAGGGGTTTGTACATATTTATAGAGGGTGGGTGGAAGTCGTACACGACTATCCCACCGCCTCAACCTTTTCTTTTTTTTATTTATTTTATTATTATCCATTCTTAATTTACGTGCAATACTTAATAGCTAAGATATAATACATTTACATATTAATACACATACGTGTACATTTTTCTACCCACTATTATTATTACGAGAACACGTGTGATACTTAATAATTAAGAAAAGTGTATTTATGCTCATAAAATAATTTACTCATATATCCAAATTAATGCACATAAATATTTATACACCCATATATTCACACACTGTCCCAATTTTTTATCACGAATGTCTCAAATAAAATGTAACGATAAATAAAATATAGAAACAATTGTCACATAATTGTCACATTATTATCACATAATTACCACATAATTATCACATAATTATAAAATGCACATAATACAAATTAAATTATATTGACACATGAGTAGTGAGAAGCTCGGGTATCACATTCTCCCCAACTTATAAGAATTTCGTCCTCGAAATTTACTTACCTGAAGAGGTCTGGATATTTAGCCATCATCTCATCCTCTCTTTCCCAAGTAGCCTCCTCAACTAGTTGGTTCCTCCATAATACTTTTACTAATGGTATTTCTTTATTTCTGAGCTTCTTCACTTCTCGCCACAAGATCTCAACTGGTACCTCCTCATAACTCAAATCTTCTTTCAACTCAACTGGTTCCTGTCTGAGAACATGAGATGGATTTGGAACATACTTCCTTAACACAGATACATGAAACACGTCATGTACTCTAGACATCGATGCTGGTAACTCCAATTTATAGGCAACACTGCTAACTCTCTCAATGATAGTTAACGGACCAACATATCTTGGACTGAGTTTCCCTTTCCTCCCAAACCGCATTATCCCCTTCATTGGAGATACTTTCAAAAATACTTGATCACCCACTTCAAATTCCAATTCTCTCCTCCGTTTGTCTGCATAACTCTTTTGCCGATCTTGAGCAACTTTCATCTTCTCTCGTATACGGGTAACAGCTTCTGACATTTCACGAATCAAGTCTGGACCCAAAAGTTTCCTCTCTCCAACTTCATCCCAATGAACTGGAGATCTACACTTCCTCCCATATAATGCTTCATATGGAGCCATCCCGATAGTAGACTGATAACTATTATTGTATGAGAACTCTATCAAAGGCAAAAATTTACTCCACTGACCTTGAAAATCCAACACACACGCCCTGAGCATATCCTCCAAGATTTGTATTGTACGCTCTGATTGACCATCTGTCTGTGGATGGAATGCTGTGCTGAAAGATAACTGTGTCCCCAACGCCTTATGTAAACTTTTCCAGAAAGCAGATAAGAATCTCGTATCTCTGTCTGACACAATGGTAAATGGTACTCCATGGAGTCTGACAATCTCTTGTATATATAGTTGGGCATAACGATCCATGGAATACGTAGAGCTAATAGGAAGAAAATGAGTTGACTTAGTCAATCGATCCACAATAACCCAAATGGCATCGTGACCTTTCACTGTCTTCGGTAGCCCGATAACAAAATCCATCGTGATATTCTCCCACTTCCATTCTGGAATAAATAAAGGCTGCAAAGTTCCTGCTGGTCTCTGATGCTCGGCTTTGACTTGCTGACAAGTCAAACATTGCTCCACATATCGAGCAACATCTCTCTTCATCCCTGGCCACCAATAATGTGCCTTCAAATCTCTATACATCTTAGTAGCTCCTGGATGTACAGAGTAGGGTGTTGAATGAGCTTCTATCATCACTTCTTTTCGAATGTCATTCACTTCAGGTAGACACAATCGACCTCCATAACGAATCACGCCATCATCTCCTAATTGGAAGTCAGAAGACTTTCCAGAGCTGATATCATTCTTTATTTTGTCAAACAATTTATCCTCCTGTTGGCTCTGTTGAATCTTATCCATCAGAGTTGGTCGAAGTGTCAGAGCTGCTATCCTTGCTTCCAACGATCCTTCTTGAATGATCTCCACACCCATCATTTGCAAATCAAGCAACTCTGGTTCCTGATTTACGATCAAGCAGCTACACTCTGTATTGCCTTTCGGCTCAATGCATCAGCAACCACATTGGCTTTTCCCGGATGATAATTGATAACACAATCATAATCCTTCACCAATTCCAACCATCTTCTTTGCCTCATATTTAACTCTTTCTGAGTGAAAAAGTACTTCAAACTTTTATGATCTGTATAGATTTCACAACGTTCCCCATACAGATAATGCCTCCATATCTTGAGTGCAAACACCACTGCAGCTAACTCTAAATCATGAGTTGGATAATTTTTCTCATACTCCCTTAACTGTCTGGATGCATATGCTATCACTTTTCCATTCTGCATCAATACACACCCAAGACCATTCTTTGAAGCATCACTGTAAACCTTGAAGTTTCCTGTCTCAGTAGGAATAGTTAATATAGGTGTTGATGTCAATCGTCTCTTCAATTCTTGGAAACTTTGTTCACATCCCTCCGTCCATGTGAACTTCACATTCTTCCTGGTCAACTGTGTTAATGGTGAAGCAATCTTAGAAAATCCTTCAACAAATCTTCGATAATATCCCGCCAATCCAAGAAAGCTACGAACCTCAGTGGGATTTGAAGGTTGTGGCCAATCATGGATTGCTTTAACTTTACCCGGATCCACTGAAATTCCTTCTCCCGATACCACGTGCCCCAAGAAAACAACTCGGTCTAACCAAAACTCACACTTCTTGAACTTCGCATACAACTGCCTCTCCTTCAGAATCTCTAACACCTTTCTCAAGTGCAGTGCATGATCCTCCTTATTCTTAGAGTAAATTAGAATATCATCGATAAACACAATCACAAATTTATCGAGAAATTCCTGAAATACTCTATTCATCAAATCCATAAATGCTGCAGGAGCATTTGTTAATCCAAACGGCATCACTAAGAACTCATAGTGCCCGTACCTTGTACTGAATGCAGTCTTTGGAATATCCTCCTTTTTTATCTTCAACTGATGATACCCCGACCGCAAATCAATCTTTGAAAAGATAGCTGCACCCTGTAACTGATCGAACAGATCATCAATGCGAGGCAATGGATATTTATTCTTTACCGTAACTTTGTTGAGATCCCGATAATCAATGCACATCCTCAACGTGCCATCCTTCTTTCGAACAAACAGAACTGGTGCTCCCCAAGGTGAGAAACTAGGTTGGATGAATCCGTTGTCTAGCAACTCTTGTAACTGTATCTTCAATTCCTTCAGTTCAGCTGGTGCCATTCTGTATGGCGTTTTAGATATAGGAGCAGTTCCTGGTTGTAACTCAATAACAAACTCTATTTCTCGCTCTGGTGGCAAACCTGGAAGATCATCTGGAAATACCTCCAGATATTCCCGAACTATTGGTACATTACTGAGAACTGGACATTGTTGTCCCTCAACATTCATTACACTCACCAGATACCCATCACAACCACTTTCCAACAACCGTTGTGCTTTTGCTGCTGATATAATCGGAAATCGAAAGCTTTTCTTGATTCCAATAAAAGTGAACGGTTCTCCTTTCACTGGCTGAAAAGTGATACTCTTCTTCTGACAATCTATTGTAGCACCGTATTTTGACAGCCAATCCATGCCCAATATGATATCATAATCATTCATACTTAACACAATCAAATTAGCGAGGAGTCTTCTTCCTTCAATAGGAATAACACAACCTCGAAGAAGTTGATTAGTTTGTTTTGACTCACCAGAAGGTATCATCACCTCATAATTAGCTTCTATCAAGTTAGGTGTTCCACCCAACTTTTTCACATACTCAGTGGATACAAATGAATGTGTTGCTCCAGAATCAAATAGCACATATGTAGAAGTGCCAAAAATAGAGAACTTACCCGTGACAACTGAGGGATTCGCGTCTGCCTCCTCTCGCGTCAAAGTATACACCCTCGCTGGAGCTCTTCCCTGCTGTGCCTGCTTCCCTTTCTTAGGACAAGTAGTAGTCACATGTCCTTTCTCCCCGCATGCGTAACACGTTCTCGGAGGAATTTGACACTCTCCACCATGTGATCTAAGACAATTAGGGCATATAGGTAGTGGCGGCGCCGGTGGCACCTTACCCTGATCAAATTTAGGACGCTTGTTGGGTTCTCCTCGTCTCTGTCCTTGCTCCACTTGAACATTTGAATTCGGCCTCTGAAATGGCATCGGCCTCTTATCAACTCTCCCAAACTGCTGCATTGGTTTCTGCTGAAATTGACGTCTGATAGCTTGCGCTTGTCTGATCCTCATCTCCGCTTGCTCAGCAATTTGAGCCCTTTCTGCAACTTGTGAGTATGTTGCTCCATGCAGTCCCGCCATACTCACATCTCTGTAAAGTTCAGGCCTTAAGCATTCCACAAATCTCTCCACTTTCAGTGCCTCCGTACTCACCATATGTTCAGCAAACCTCGACAACTGCTCAAACTTACGAAGGTAATCTGTGACTGTCATGCCACCTTGCCTCAACTGTATGAACTCGTTCATATTCATGGCTCTCACTGGTGCCGTAAAGTACTTGTTTCTGAACAGCTCCTTGAACCTTTCCCATGTCATAGTCGTGACATCCTCGATACTTTTAATCGTATCCCACCAGTGGCCCGCACTTCCTCGTAACATGAAAGAAGCACATAACACTCTATCCCCATCTGGAATTCTACTGTATTGAAACATATTTTCCACCGTGCGTAACCAATCCTCTGCATCTGTGGGGTCTGCTGCGTCCTCAAATATTGGAGGGCTCAACTTTCGAAACCTCTCACAAACCATTTCCACACGTTCTATTTGACGTCTATCTTGATTTGCATTACCCTCGGGTTGTCCACCCACATCTCTCTGCTGAATCAGTTGTTGTATCTGTTGGGACTGGCGCTCAACCAGTTCCATTAGTCGAGTAATCACCGCATCACGATTATTCCCTTCAGGAGGTGCTGCTTGCTCAACAGTCCTATCTCCTTCAGAACATTCACCTGTAGCCCTTACCATTTTGTCTACAAACTACACTTCCTATACCACATAGCCAATATAATTTATAAGACACATAACAACACAGAATGAAAATAACACTTACTTGCAAAGCTGCGCTCCCAAAGAATGAGTTCATGTACATAGACAGTCTGCAGGACCCAAACCGTGCTCTGATACCACTCTGACACGACCCACCTTACACAACTTATAATTCAAATACTATTTGACATAAACATCATCTTTATAAAAAAAAACTGCATATAATTTTTTTTTTTCACATAATATGCTTATAACCAACACCATCACACCAGTTCAACATACGTGACTGGTTCCTGATACCACTTCAAACCACCCAAACATGTGATAATACTTATTATATTACACAATCAAAACATCAGCGGAAACAAAATAAACCCACGGCCTAGCCCAACAGGTCGTCATCTATGTACATCCGCTCAAAACCTTGAAGGAGCTCCACAGCTTGCACAGTCACATGACAAACTCAATCATCAACAGGCTCACCTACAATGCATAAACTAGTGAGATAAAAATCTCAGTAAGTAGAAATCATGCATGTCAGTGCATGAAAATGCATTTAGTTCTCTATCGCCTATTTCCTAATTTTTCTAATTGATCTCTTTTATTTTGAAAACTGTTCACGTTGCGGGATCCCCACGACACACTTATGATATGCACCCCAAATGAGCTCAATAGGGACGATTTTTCCGAACCCCAAATATAAAGTGCCGAGAACGATTTTTCCGAACTCTGGCAAAGTGGTGGGGACGATTTTTTCCGAACCCCTAATAAAAATGTCGGGAACGATTTTTCCGAACCCTGACAGAGATGCATATATAGTGGCCGCACACACCATTAGTGTCTTATTAATTTTGAGGAAAAATACTTTTCATGTTTATGCATGGTATGCACCCAAAACAATTAAATGTGCATCATAAACCATTTACAATATCAATATCAACATTTAATCACAATAAAGCCACAAATTAATTTCAATTCACACAAATCCACTTCTGAAATAACAACTTCACCTCAATCACATAGATCCATTTATAGAATAACCACTTCACCCTGGGATCACACGGATCTCTTTTTTTTTTTGGAATAACAACTTCATCTTGGATCCCACAGATCCTTATAACCAATATTTTCTCAAATCATATAAATATATTTGCAACAGTTTCCAATCACACAGATCTATATAGGATAATAATATTATTTCCAATCACATAGATCCACAACTTGTATAACAAATTAATTCAAATAATTCATGTTGTAATTAAATTGATTACAAATAATCCATAACATAATTATCACATATTAATTACAAATAATTCATAAACAGCATGTTTACGCATTGTAGTTGGACTTCTACTTACCTGGATTCTGACAGTAATATAAACCCCGTAAAGAACTGTAACTAATTCGCTCCGACACGCACGTTCCGGCGCGCTCCCTCTTCTCTTTCTCTTCTTTCTCTCTCTCTCCTCTCTCTCCCTTTCTTCTCTCTCTCTCTCTTCCTCTCTTTCTCCTTTCCCTCTCTCTCCTTTTTTTTTTTTTACTTTGAATTACCCCTGAACAGGGGTTTGTACATATTTATAGAGGGTGGGTGGAAGTCGTACACGACTATCCCACCGCCTCAACCTTTTCTTTTTTTTTATTTATTTTATTATTATCCATTCTTAATTTACGTGCAATACTTAATAGCTAAGATATAATACATTTACATATTAATACACATACGTGTACATTTTTCTACCCACTATTATTATTACGAGAACACGTGTGATACTTAATAATTAAGAAAAGTGTATTTATGCTCATAAAATAATTTACTCATATATCCAAATTAATGCACATAAATATTTATACACCCATATATTCACACACTGTCCCAATTTTTTATCACGAATGTCTCAAATAAAATGTAACGATAAATAAAATATAGAAACAATTGTCACATAATTGTCACATTATTATCACATAATTACCACATAATTATCACATAATTATAAAATGCACATAATACAAATTAAATTATATTGACACATGAGTAGTGAGAAGCTCGGGTATCACAGTTTCGATGCATATTTACTTCATTTTTATGCATATTTACTTCATTACGATCAATATTTCATTAGTTTCGATTCATATTTACTTCTTTTTATGCATATTTACTTCATTATGATGAACATTTCATTCGTTTGGTTGCATATTTACTTCATTACGATCAACATTTCTTTCGTTTCGATGCATATTTACTTTATTTTTATGAATATTTACTTCATTACAATCAACATTTCCTTCATTACGATGAATATTTACTTCATTTTGATGCATATTTACTTCATTACGATCAATATTTCCTTCGTTTCGATGCATATTTACTTTATTTTGATTCATATTAACTTCATTAAGATCAACATTTCCTTCATGTTGATGCATATTTACGTCATTTTTATGCATATTTACTTCATTACGATCAACATTTTCTTCGTTTCGATGCATATTTACTTCATTTTGATGCAAATTTACTTCATTACGATCATCATTTCATTTGTTTCAATGCATATTTTCTTCATTTTTTATGCATATTTACTTCATTACGAACAATATTTCCTTCATTTCAATGCATATTTACTTTATTTTTATGAATATTTACATCATAATGATCAACATTTTCTTCATTTTAATGCATATTTACTTCATTACGAACAACATTTTCTTCGTTTTGATACATATTTACTTTATTTTTATGCATATTTAGTTTATTACGATCAACATTTCCTTCATTTCGATACATATGTACTTCATTTTGATGCATATTTACTTCATTACGATCAATATTTCCTTCGTTTTGATGCATATTTACTTCATTTTGATGCATATTTACTTCATTATGATCAACATTTCCTTTGTTTCGATGCATATTTACTTCATTTTGATGCATATTTACTTCATTACGATCAACATCTTCATTTTTATGCATATTTACTTCATTATGATTAATATTTCCTTCGTTTCGATGCATGTTTACTTCATATTGATGTATATATTGATGGAAATTACTTTATTTCGATGGATATTTTTTTCATTTCGATGCATATTTACTTCATTTTGATACATATTTACTTAATCATGATCAATATTTCCTTCGTTTCAATGCTTATTTATTTCATTTCGATCAACATTTCCTTTGTTTCGATGCATATTTACTTCTTTGTGATGCATATTTAATTCATTTCGATCAACATTTCCTCTGTTTCGTTGCATATTTACTTCATTACGATCAATATTTCATTAGTTTCGATGCATATTTACTTCATTTTTATGCATATTTACTTCATTACGATGAACATTTCATTCGTTTGGTTGCATATTTACTTCATTTCGATCAACATTTCTTTCGTTTCGATGCATATTTACTTTATTTTTATGAATATTTACTTCATTACAATCAACATTTCCTTCATTACGATGAATATTTACTTCATTTTGATGCATATTTACTTCATTACGATCAATATTTCCTTCGTTTCGATGCATATTTACTTTATTTTGATTCGTATTAACTTCATTAAGATCAACATTTCCTTCATGTTGATGCATATTTACGTCATTTTTATGCATATTTACTTCATTACGATCAACATTTTCTTCGTTTCGATGCATATTTACTTCATTTTGATGCAAATTTACTTCATTACGATCATCATTTCATTCGTTTCAATGCATATTTTCTTCATTTTTTATGCATATTTACTTCATTACGAACAATATTTCCTTCATTTCAATGCATATTTACTTTATTTTTATGAATATTTACATCATAATGATCAACATTTTCTTCATTTTAATGCATATTTACTTCATTACAAACAACATTTTCTTCGTTTTGATACATATTTACTTTATTTTTATGCATATTTAGTTTATTACGATCAACATTTCCTTCATTTCGATACATATGTACTTCATTTTGATGCATATTTACTTCATTACGATCAATATTTCCTTCGTTTTGATGCATATTTACTTCATTTTGATGCATATTTACTTCATTATGATCAACATTTCCTTTGTTTCGATGCATATTTACTTCATTTTGATGCATATTTACTTCATTACGATCAACATCTTCATTTTTATGCATATTTACTTCATTATGATTAATATTTCCTTCGTTTCGATGCATGTTTACTTCATATTGATGTATATATTGATGGAAATTACTTTATTTCGATGGATATTTTTTTCATTTCGATGCATATTTACTTCATTTTGATACATATTTACTTAATCATGATCAATATTTCCTTCGTTTCAATGCTTATTTATTTCATTTCGATCAACATTTCCTTTGTTTCGATGCATATTTACTTCTTTGTGATGCATATTTAATTCATTTCGATCAACATTTCCTCCGTTTCGTTGCATATTTACTTCATTACGATCAATATTTCATTAGTTTCGATGCATATTTACTTCATTTTTATGCATATTTACTTCATTACGATGAACATTTCATTCGTTTGGTTGCATATTTACTTCATTACGATCAACATTTCTTTCGTTTCGATGCATATTTACTTTATTTTTATGAATATTTACTTCATTACAATCAACATTTCCTTCATTACGATGAATATTTACTTCATTTTGATGCATATTTACTTCATTACGATCAATATTTCCTTCGTTTCGATGCATATTTACTTTATTTTGATTCATATTAACTTCATTAAGATCAACATTTCCTTCATGTTGATGCATATTTACGTCATTTTTATGTATATTTACTTCATTACGATCAACATTTTCTTCGTTTTGATGCATATTTACTTCATTTTGATGCAAATTTACTTCATTACGATCATCATTTCATTCGTTTCAATGCATATTTTCTTCATTTTTTATGCATATTTACTTCATTACGAACAATATTTCCTTCATTTCAATGCATATTTACTTTATTTTTATGAATATTTACATCATAATGATCAACATTTTCTTCATTTTAATGCATATTTACTTCATTACGAACAACATTTTCTTCGTTGTGATACATATTTACTTTATTTTTATGCATATTTAGTTTATTACGATCAACATTTCCTTCATTTCGATACATATGTACTTCATTTTGATGCATATTTACTTCATTACGATCAATATTTCCTTCGTTTTGATGCATATTTACTTCATTTTGATGCATATTTACTTCATTATGATCAACATTTCCTTTGTTTCGATGCATATTTACTTCATTTTGATGCATATTTACTTCATTACGATCAGCATCTTCATTTTTATGCATATTTACTTCATTATGATTAATATTTCCTTCGTTTCGATGCATGTTTACTTCATATTGATGTATATATTGATGGAAATTACTTTATTTCGATGGATATTTTTTTCATTTCGATGCATATTTACTTCATTTTGATACATATTTACTTAATCATGATCAATATTTCCTTCGTTTCAATGCTTATTTATTTCATTTCGATCAACATTTCCTTTGTTTCGATGCATATTTACTTCTTTGTGATGCATATTTACTTCATTTCGATCAACATTTCCTTCGTTTCGTTGCATATTTACTTCATTACGATCAATATTTCATTAGTTTCGATGCATATTTACTTCATTTTTATGCATATTTACTTCATTACGATGAACATTTCATTCGTTTGGTTGCATAATTACTTCATTACGATCAACATTTCTTTCGTTTCGTTGCATATTTACTTTATTTTTATGAATATTTACTTCATTACAATCAACATTTCCTTCATTACGATGTATATTTACTTCATTTTGATGCATATTTACTTCATTACGATCAATATTTCCTTCGTTTCGAGGCATATTTACTTCATTTTGATTCATATTTACTTCATTAAGATCAACATTTCCTTCATGTTGATGCTTATTTACGTCATTTTTATGCATATTTACTTCATTACGATCAATATTTTCTTCGTTTCGATGCATATTTACTTCATTTTGATGCAAATTTACTTCATTATGATCATCATTTCATTCGTTTCAATGCATAGTTACTTCATTTTTTATGCATATTTACTTCATTACGAACAATATTTCCTTCATTTCAATGCATATTTATTTTATTTTTATGAATTTTTACATCATAATGATCAACATTTTCTTCATTTTAATGCATATTTACTTCATTAAAAACAACATTTTCTTCGTTTTGATACATATTTACTTCATTTTTATGCATATTTACTTTATTACGATCAACATTTCCTTCATTTCGATACATATGTACTTCATTTTGATGCATATTTACTTCATTACGATCAACATTTCTTTCGTTTCGATGCATATTTACTTTATTTTGATGAATATTTACTTCATTACGATCAACGTTTCCTTAGTTTCGATGCATATTTACTTTATTTTGATGCATATTTTGATGCATATTTACTTCGTTTGGATGCATATTTCTTTCGTTTCGATGCATATTTACTTCATTTTGATGCATATTTACGTTATTAAGATCAACATTTCTTTCGTTTCAATGCGTATTTACTTCATCTCGATCAACATTTCCTTCTTTTCGTTGCATATTTACAACATTTTGATGCATATTTACTTCATTACAATCAACATTTCATTCGTTTCGATGCATATTTACTTCATTTTATGCATATTTACTACATTACTATCAATATTTCCTTTGTTTTGTTACATATTTACTTCATTACGATTAATATTTTTTTCGTTTTGATGTATATTTTCTTCTTTTTGATGCATATTTACTTCATTTTGATTCATATTTACTTCATTACGATCAACATTTCCTTCGTTTCGATGCATATTTACTTCATATTGATGTATATATTGATGGATATTTACTTTGTTTCGATGGATATTTCTTTCGTTTCGATGCATATTTCCTTCATTTTGATACATATTTATTTCATTACGATTAATATTTCCTTCGTTTCAATGCTTATCTACTTCATTTCAATGAACATTTCCTTTGTTTCGATGCATATTTACTTCTTTTTGATGCATATTTACTTCATTATGATCAACATTTCCTTCATTTCATTGCCTATTTACTTCATTTCGATCAACATTTCTTTCGTTTCGATGAATATTTACTTCATTTTTATGGATATTTATTTCATTATGGTCGAAATTTCCTTTGTTTCGTTGCACATTTACTTCATTATGATCAAAATTTCCTTCGTTTTGATACATATTTACTTTATTCTTATGCATACTTACTTCATTACGACAACATTTCATTTGTTTCGATGCATATTTACTTCATTTTGATGAATATTAACTTCATTACGATCATTATTTCCTTCATTTCGATGCATATTTACTTCATTTTGATGCATATTTACTTCATTATGATCAACATTTCCTTTGTTTCTTAGCATATTTACTTCATTTTGATGCATATTTACTTCATTACAATAAACATTTCCTTCGTTTTGATGCATGTTTACTTATATTGATGTATATATTGATGGGTATTACTTTATTTCGATGGATATTTTTTCGTTTCGATGCATATTTACTTCATTTTGATACATATTTACTTCATTATGATCAATATTTCCTTCCTTTCAATGCTTATTTATTTAATTTCGATCAACATTTTCTTTGTTTCGATGCATATTTAATTCTTTTTTATTCATATTTACTTCATTTCGATCAACATTTCCTTCATTTCGTTGCATATTTACTTCATTACGATCAATATTTCATTAGTTTCGATGCATATTTACTTCATTTTTATGCATATTTACTTCATTACGATGAATATTTCATTCGTTTGGTTGCATATTTACTTCATTACGATCAACATTTCCTTCATTACGATGCATATTTATTTTATTTTTATGAATATTTACTCCATTACGATCAACATTTCCTTCATTACGATGAATATTTACTTCATTTTGTTGCATATTTACTTCATTACGATCAATATTTCCTTCGTTTCGATGCATATTTACTTCATTTTTATTCATATTTTCTTCATTAAGATCAACATTTCCTTCATGTTGATGCATATTTACGTTATTTTTATGCATATTTACTTCATTACGATCAACATTTTCTTCGTTTCGATGCATATTTACTTCATTTTGATACAAATTTACTTCATTACGATCATCATTTCATTCGTTTCAATGCATATTTACTCCATTTTTATGCATATTTACTTCATTACGAACAATATTTCCTTCATTTCAATTCATATTTACTTTATTTTTATGAATATTTACTTCATAATGATCAACATTTTCTTCATTTTAATGCATATTTACTTCATTACGAACAACATTTTCTTCGTTTTGATACATATTTACTTTATTTTTATGCATATTTACTTTATTAAGATAAACATTTCCTTCATTTCGATACATATGTACTTCATTTTGATTCATATTTACTTCTTTATGATCAATATTTCCTTCGTTTTGATGCATATTTACTTCATTTTTATGCATATTTACTTCATTATGATAAATATTTCCTTCGTTTCGATGCATGTTTACTTCATATTGATGTATATATTGATGGAAATTACTTTATTTCGATGGATATTTTTTTCGTTTCGATGCATATTTACTTCATTTTGATACATAGTTACTTAATTATGATCAATATTTCCTTCATTTCAATGCTTATTTATTTCATTTCGATCAACATTTCCTTTGTTTCGATGCATATTTACTTCTTTGTGATGCATATTTACTTCATTTCGATCAACATTTCCTTCGTTTCGTTGTATATTTACTTCATTACGATCAATATTTCATTAGTTTCGATGCATATTTACTTCATTTTTATGCATATTTATTTCATTACGATGAACATTTCATTCGTTTGATTGCATATTTACTTCATTACGATTAACATTCCTTTCGTTTCGATGAATATTTATTTATTTTTATGAATATTTACTTCATTACAATCAACATTTCCTTTATTACGATGAATATTTACTTCATTTTGATGCATATTTACTTCATTACGATCAATATTTCCTTCGTTTCGAGGCATATTTACTTCATTTTAATTCATATTTACTTCATTAAGATCAACATTTCCTTCATGTTGATGCATATTTACGTCATTTTTATGCATATTTACTTCATTACGAACAATATTTCCTTCATTTCAATGCATATTTACTTTATTTTTATGAATATTTACTTCATAATGATCAACATTTTCTTCATTTTAATGCATATTTACTTCATTACGAACAACATTTTCTTCGTTTTGATACATATTTACTTCATTTTTATGCATATTTACTTTATTACAATCAACATTTCCTTCATTTCGATACATATGTACTTCATTTTAATGGATATTTACTTCATTACGATCAACATTTCCTTCGTTTCGATGCATATTTACTTTATTTCGATGAATATTTACTTCATTACGATAAACGTTTCCTTAGTTTCGATGCATATTTACTTTATTTTGATGCATATTTTGATGCATATTTACTTCGTTTGGATGCATATTTCTTTCGTTTCGATGCATATTTACTTCATTTTTATGCATATTTACTTCATTAAGATCAACATTTCTTTCGTTTCAATGCGTATTTACTTCATTTCGATCAACTTTTCCTTCATTTTGTTGCATATTTACATCATTTTTATGCATACTTATTTCATTACGATCAACATTTCATTCGTTTCGATGCATATTTACTTCATTTTTATGCATATTTACTTCATTACTATCAATATTTCCTTTGTTTTGTTGCATATTTACTTCATTACGATTAACATTTTCTTCATTTTGATGTATATTTTCTTCTTTTTGATGCATATTTACTTTATTTTGATTCATATTTACTTCATTACGATCAACATTTCCTTCGTTTAGATGCATATTTACTTCATATTGATGTATATATTGATGAATATTTACTTTGTTTCGATGGATTTTTCTTTCGTTTCGATGCATATTTCCTTCATTTTGATACATATTTATTTAATTACGATCAATATTTCTTTCGTTTCAATGCTTATTTACTTCATTTCGATGAACATTTCCTTTGTTTCGATGCATATTTAATTCTTTTTTATGCATATATACTTCATTATGATCAACATTTCCTTCATTTCATTTCCTATTTACTTCATTTCGATCAACATTTTCTTCGTTTCGATGAATATTTACTTCATTTTTATGCATATTTATTTCATTACGGTCGACATTTCCTTCGTTTCGTTGCACATTTACTTCATTATGATCAATATTTCCTTCGTTTTGATACATATTTATTTTATTTTTATGCATACTAACTTCATTACGACAACATTTCCTTCGTTTCGATGCATAATTACTTAATTTTGATGAATATTAACTTCATTACGATCAATATTTCCTTCGTTTCGATGCATATTTACTTCATATTGATGTATATATTGATGGATATTACTTTATTTCGATGGATATTTTTTTCGTTTCGATGCATATTTACTTCATTTTGATACATATTTACTTCATTATGATCAATATTTCCTTCGTTTCAATGCTTATTTATTTCATTTCGATCAATATTTTCTTTGTTTCGATGCATATTTACTTCTTTTTTATGCATATTTACTTCATTTTGAACAACATTTCCTTCGTTTCGTTGCATATTTACTTAATTAAGATCAATATTTCATTAGTTTCGATGCATATTTACTTCTTTTTTATGCATATTTACTTCATTACGATGAACATTTCACTCGTTTGGTTGCATATTTACTTCATTACGATCAACATTTCTTTAGTTTCGATGCATATTTACTTTATTTTTATGAATATTTACTTCATTACAATCAACATTTCCTTCATTACGATGAATATTTACTTCTTTTTGATGCATATTTACTTCCTTACGATCAATATTTCCTTCATTTCGATGCATATTTACTTCATTTTGATTCATATTTACTTCATTAAGATCAACATTTCCTTCATGTTGATGCATATTTACGTCATTTTTATGCATATTTACTTCATTACGATAAACATTTTCTTCGTTTCGATGCATATTTACTTCATTTTGATGCAAATTTACTTCATTACGATCATCATTTCATTCGTTTCAATGCATATTTACTTCATTTTTTATGCATATTTACTTCATTACGAACAATATTTCCTTCATTTCAATGCATATTTAATTTATTTTTATGAATATTTACTTCATAATGATCAACATTTTCTTCATTTTAATGCATATTTACTTCATTACGAACAACATTTTCTTCGTTTTGATACATATTTACCTCATTTTTATGCATATTTACTTTATTACGATCAACATTTCCTTCATTTCGATACATATGTACTTCATTTTGATGAATATTTACTTCATTACGATCAACATTTCCTTCGTTTCGATGCATATTTAATTTATTTCGATGAAAATTACTTCATTACGATCAACGTTTCCTTAGTTTCGATGCATATTTACTTTATTTTTATGCATAATTTGATGCATATTTACTTCGTTTGGCTTCATATTTCTTTCGTTTCGATGCATATATACTTCATTTTGAAGCATATTTACTTCATTAAGATCAACATTTCTTTCGTTTCAATGCGTATTTACTTCATTTCGATCAACATTTCCTTCATTTCGTTGCATATTTACATCATTTTGATGCATATTTACTTCATTACGATCAACATTTCATTCGTTTCGATACATATTTACTTCATTTTTATGCATATTTACTTCATTACTATCAATATTTCCTTTGTTTTGTTGCATATTTACTTCATTACGATTAACATTTTCTTCATTTTGATGTATATTTTCTTCTTTTTGAGGCATATTTACTTCATTTTGATTCATATTTACTTCATTACGATCAACATTTCCTTCATTTCGATGAATATTTACTTCATATTGATGTATATTGATGGATATTTACTTTGTTTCGATGGATTTTTCTTTCGTTTCGATGCATATTTCCTTCATTTTGATACATATTTATTTCATTACGATCAATATTTCCTTCGTTTCAATGCTTATTTACTTCATTTCGATGAACATTTCCTTTGTTTCGATCCATATTTACTTCTTTTTTATGCATATTTACTTCATTATGATCAACATTTTCTTCATTTCACTGCCTATTTACTTCATTTCGATCAACATTTCTTTCGTTTCAATGAATATTTACTTCATTTTTATGCATATTTATTTCATTATGGTCGACATTTCCTTTGTTTCGTTGCACATTTACTTCATTATGATCAATATTTCCTTCGTTTTGATACATATTTACTTCATTTTTATGCATACTTACTTCATTACGACAACATTTCCTTCGTTTCGATGCATATTTACTTCATTTTGATGCATATTTACTTCATTACGATCAATATTTCCTTCGTTTTGATGCATATTTACTTCATTTTGATGCATATTTGCTTCATTATGATCAACATTTTCTTTGTTTCGATGCATATTTACTTCATTTTGATGCATATTTACTTCATTACGATCAACATCTTCATTTTTATGCATATTTACTTCATTACGATAAACATTTACTTCGTTTCGATACATGTTTACGTTATATTGATGTATATATTGATGGATATTACTTTATTTCGATGGATATTTTTTTTGTTTCGATGCATATTTACTTCATTTTGATACATATTTACTTCATTATGATGAATATTTCCTTCGTTTCAATGCTTATTTATTTCATTTCGATCAACATTTCCTTTGTTTCGATGCATATTTACTTCTTTTTTATGCATATTTACTTCATTTCGATCAACATTTCCTTCGTTTCGTTGCATATTTACTTCATTACGATCAATATATCATTAGTTTCGATGCCTATTTACTTCATTTTTATGCATATTTACTTCATTACGATGAACATTTCATTCGTTTGGTTGCATATTTACTTCATTACGATCAACATTTCCTTCGTTTCGATGCATATTTACTTTATTTTTATGAATATTTACTTCATTACGATCAATATTTCCTTCATTACGATGAATATTTACTTCATTTTGATGCATATTTACTTCATTACGATCAATATTTCCTTCGTTTCGATGCATATTCACTTCATTTTGATTCATATTTACTTCATTAAGATCAACATTTCCTTCATGTTGATGCATATTTATGTCATTTTTATGCATATTTACTTCATTACGATCAACATTTTCTTCGTTTCAATGCATATTTACTTCATTTTGATGCAAATTTACTTCATTACGATCGTCATTTCATTCGTTTCAATGCACATTTACTTCATTTTTTATGCATATTTACTTCATTACGAACAATATTTCCTTCATTTCAATGCATATTTACTTTATTTTTATGAATATTTACTTTATAATGATCAACATTTTCTTCATTTTAATGCATATTTACTTTATTACGAACAACATTTTCTTCGTTTTGATACATATTTACTTCATTTTTATGCATATTTATATTATTACGATCAACATTTCCTTCATTTCGATACATATGTACTTCATTTTGATGCATATTTACTTCATTACAATCAACATTTCCTTCGTTTTGATGCATATTTACTTTATTTTGATGAATATTTACTTCATTACGATCAACGTTTCCTTAGTTTCGATGCATATTTACATTAATTTGATGCATATTTACTTCGTTTGGATGCATATTTCTTTCGTTTCGATGCATATTTACTTCATTTTGATGAATATTTACTTCATTAAGATCAACATTTCTTTCGTTTCAATGCGTATTTACTTCATTTCGATCAACATTTCCTTCATTTCGTTGCATACTTACATCATTTTGATGCATATTTACTTCATTACGATCAACATTTCATTCGTTTCGATGCATATTTACTTCATTTTTATGCATATTTACTTTATTACTATAAATATTTCCTTTGTTTTGTTGCATATTTACTTCATTACGATTAACATTTTCTTCGTTTTGATGTATATTTTCTTCTTTTTGATGCATATTTACTTCATTTTGATTCATATTTACTTCATTACGATCAACATTTCATTCGTTTCGATGCATATTTACTTCATTTTTATGCATATTTACTTTATTACTATAAATATTTCCTTTGTTTTGTTGCATATTTACTTCATTACGATTAACATTTTCTTCGTTTTGATGTATATTTTCTTCTTTATGATGCATATTTACTTCATTTTGATTCATATTTACTTCATTACGATCAACATTTCCTTCGTTTCGATGCATATTTACTTCATATTGATGTATATATTGATGGATATTTACTTTGTTTCGATGGATATTTCTTTCGTTTTGATGCATATTTCCTTCATTTTGATACATATTTATTTCATTACGATCAATATTTCCTTCGTTTCAATGCTTATTTACTTCATTTCGATGAACATTTCCTTTGTTTCGATGCATATTTACTTCTTTTTTATGCATATTTACTTCATTTCGATCAACATTTCCTTCGTTTCGTTGCATATTTACTTCATTACGATCAATATTTCATTAGTTTCAATGCATATTTACTTCATTTTTATGCATATTTACTTCATTACGATGAACATTTCATTCGTTTGGTTGCATATTTACTTCATTACGATCAACATTTCCTTCATTTCGATGCATATTTACTTTATTTTTATGAATATTTACTTCATTACGATCAACATTTCCTTCATTACTGTCACGCCCCGACCCCAGACAGAACGCGACAACCGCCACGTTAACCATAAATTTCGCAGAATGGGTGCACTCCACTCCACAAAGTTTATAGAAAACGTAAGGCTTGCTATCAAGTACCTGCAGAACTGAACAACTGATAACAATGGGTACAACCCGAGGACATCATCTCATAAAGTATCAACAAGGATTTACAAAGGTACAAAATACAACGGTGTAACTTAGTTTAAAGAAAATATAGATGAACGATATAACATCGCGAAGGTACAAAAAGAACATCAAGGGGGTCACCAAATATAAACTATACAATCTCGCCAATGAATCCGTCAATTTACATAAAAGAGAAAGTAACCAAAACACGGATTGGATGATGAGCAAACGATAGGCAAACCTCCAACCAAAACGATATCAACGGCCTGAAAAGGAATGAATGATGGGGGTGAGCAAAACCACTAGCTCAGTGAGGTGATAAGCCGGTCACCCCGACCCTTATACGAAGCATGTATTCCACTCGCGATTCATAACATAAAATCCCACATTTCGTCCCACAATAACTATTTCTCACTCAGTATACATATTAATGAAAATAAAAACCTTAGTGTATATTTACGAATAACACAATTAGTTCAAACAACATGTTATCACATAAAAAACGCGTGGGTAGTCAATATCCTCCTCGAACTGAGCTCTCCGTCGAGAGACAGTCCAAGCCGTCACCTTTACTCTAGATAAAATGCACATTAATATTCTTTCTCAACACGCCAAGTGCTAAAGTTCACAATTCAATATCGACGTGAATACTTGAAATGATCAAACATATAAACATATATGACATGCATGTCCCACACCGGTGACGTTGACTGAGCCTATAATAAACTAATCCATCTAACGATCACCCTCCAGAGTATCAGTCTTTGGCAAATGGACAGGTGCCCCGTTAGATCTAACTCACCCGGGTTTGCCAATCCCGGGCAACTTGGTTGTCACTCTAACTCACCCGAACCGCGACAATTCGGGCTACTTAACCAATGTCGCTCCAACTCACCCGAACCGTGACCAATTCGGGCTACTTAACCTTGGTACCAGACATACATATGCATATGCATCATAAAATGAATAACGACTCAAGTTAGAGTCTTAACTGGCACACAAGAATAACCAGAAATCAATTCTCAAATAATTCACAATAAATGCTATCAGATATCGAGCCGGCAAGGCTCTTCAACATAAGTTAAAATCAATAATACTCATAAAATGGCTAACAGGACTCTAACCAGAGCAATCGACTCAATCAGGCTCTTTACCACATAACACAATACCAAATAATTTTCTTGTCAATTAACTAAAACTAAAACAAATGCACATTTATCGAGGGTCCACACTTCCCATAAGAGAAGGCGTTCCCGAATTATCAACTCACAAGGAAGTGATTAACTCTCTCCGGAATCTGAAGTCGGTCCCTTGCCCTTCGTCGATGGTTCTTTACCTAGAAAGGAGATGACCAATTAAAGACAAATTAAATATAACTAACTATTAGCGTTAACATCCCTTTCATTGCTAAAAACAAATACTAATCGAGTTCGAACGAGTCGATATTAAATAAAAATGGCATGTAACTCCTTAACATCAGTTCCCAATCTCATATAACCGTTTCAATACATTAACTAAATGAAACGATAAAAAAATAAGTTTGAATTCGACATAAAAATTCTGAAATTTTCCAGCTAGCGGCAGTTTACGAGAAAAATCATAACTAATTGTAGAATAATCGGATTGAGGCGTTTCAAGTGGCTACGGAAAGCTAACGAGTTCAGCTACGTACAGAAATTAAGTTTACAAACTTTCAAGGGTAATAGTTATGTCAAAATCAGTTCGAACAGTCTGCAAATTACCGACATACCAAAAAGAAAAACCCCACAAAATTACAAAATCATGGAAGAAGGAAGCTTAATTCACACACCACTTACCTCAAAACAACTCAGAAACCACCTAGGATGAGGGTTGTAAGGGAGAATTTGATCAACAAGGGTTTCTCCTCTTCACTCTTTTCTTTCCCCTCTTTTGCTTTTCTTCTCCCGTTCTTCTCTCTTTTTTTTTTTAACTTTAGCCTTACTAATTATATATCAGGCCATTTAAGTGGGCTGAAACTTTGGGCCACAAAATAAATAAATAAATAAGTTTGGGATTTCTAAAAAAATCTAGTTGGGCTTAATTGGGCTGGCCTTTTGGGCTATAAAAATAAATAAATAGGTTTTGGGCTTTCTAAAAAAATCTAGTTGGGCTTAATTGGGCTGGCCTTTTGGGCTATAAAAATAAATAAATAGGTTTTGGGCTTTCTAAAAAAAATCTAGTTGAACTAAGATATTATAAAGTATCCCCTCCTCCAAAAAGTTTCGTCCTCGAAACATAAACGTACCTAGAGATGAAAAGAGATTTGGATGGTGTTGACGCATGACTGACTCTGGTTCCCATGTTTCTTCTTCAATTTGATCACTTCTCCATAGAATTCTCGCCATAGGAATGGATTTGTTACGAAGCATTTTCTCTCGGCGATCTACAATTTGAACAGGTACTTCGTACGATAGATTTTCCTTTAATACAACTGGGGGATCTTTGAGCACGTGCGAAGGATCTAGTTCATATTTTCTAAGCATAGAGACATGGAAGACATCGTGAATCTTCGACAATTCCGATGGTAGCTCAAGTCGATACGTGACACAACCAATCCTTTGCACGATCGTAAATGGGCCAATATACCTTGGACTCAACTTTCCTCGACGGCGGAATCGCAGCACGCCCTTCCATGGAGAAACTTTCAGAAAAACTTTGTCTCCTTCATTAAACTCCAAATCGCGCCTCCTATTATCTGCGTAGCTTTTCTGTCGATCTTGCGCTGCCTTAAGTCTGTCTCGAATAAGTTGTATTTTTGCCTTCGCATTTTCGATAAGCTCTACTTGTTCGATTTGTCTCTCGCCAACCTCATCCCAAAAGAGCGGTGTTCGACACTTTCGGCCATACAGAGCTTCGTATGGGGGCATTCCAATGCTTGAATGATAACTGTTGTTATAAGCGAACTCCACCAAAGTCACGTACTTATCCCAGCTACCTCCCAAATTCAACACCACTGCACGTAGCATGTCTTCTAGTGTCTGTATAGTTCTCTCTGACTATCCATCAATATGTGGATGAAACGAGGTACTGAATAGTAATTTTGTACCTAGCTCTTTCTGCAGACTAGGCCAAAAACGGGAAGTGAATCTTGGATCACGGTCAGATATGATTGACACTGGTACTCCGAGCAATCTCACGATCTCATCGACATATAACTTGGCAAGTTTCTCTAAAGATTCGTTGGTATGCACTGGAAGGAAATGTGCCGATTTCGTCAGACGATCGACAATGACCCAAATTGAGTCATGACCCTTTTGGGTTTGAGGTAAACCAGAAACAAAATCCATTGTGACGTTTTCCCATTTCCTCTCAGGAATAGGTAGTGGTTGAAGCATGCCGGCTGGATTTTGGTGTTTCGCTTTAATCTGTTGGCATGATAAGCACTTTGATACAAATTCAGTAGTGTCCCGTTTCATACCTGGCCACCAATAATGCTCCCGAAGTGTTCTGTACATTTTGGTACTACCAGGATGCATAGCATAGGCTGAAGAATGGGCTTCCTCAAGAATAGCTCTACGAACATCAAGTTCTGATGGAACACAAACACGATTTTAAAAGTAAGAAGTCCATCATCCCGAATTTGAAATTCTGTTTCTTTTCCTTGATTTAGCTTCGCCATCTTCTGTTGTAAATAAACATCGTGTGATTGTCGTTCTCGAATTTTCTCGAACAAGGTAGGTCTAACCTCGAATTTGGCGATTAAGGCAGAATCATTAGACTTTTCACAATCGAGAGAAATGTGTAAAGATTTAAATTAATCCAACATAGAAAGATAAAAAGATTGAATCGAAGCAAGTGAGGTAGAAGACTTTCTACTCAGAGCATCTGCGACAACGTTCGCCTTGCCAGGACGATAATCGATGACTAAGTCATAGTCACTAATCAACTCCATCCATCGCCTTTGCCTGAGGTTGAGCTCCTTTTGCGTGGTGATATACTTTAAGCTCTTGATCAGTGAAAACCCGACAAGTTGCACCGTAAAGATAGTGCCTCCAGATCTTCAATGCAAAGATGATTGCAGCCAACTCTAAATCATGTGTAGGATAATTTTCTTCGTTCTTCTTCAATTGCCTTGAAGCGTAGGCAATAACCTTTCCTTCTTGCATGAGAACGCATCCTAATCCTTGTCTCAAGGCATCGCTATAAATGGTAAATTCTCCAATCGCTGGGTCTGGCAAAGCAAGAATAGGAGCTGAAACGAGTCGTCTTTTCAATTCTTGAAATGCTTCCTCGCATTCTTCATTCCATTCAAATTTTACCCCTTTCCGAGTCAATTTAGTCAAAGATGAAGCCAATAACGAAAAGTCTTTGACAAACCATCGATAATATCCAGCTAATCCCAGAAAACTACGAATCTCTGTCACGTTCTTTGGACGCTCCCAATCTAGTATAGCTTGAATCTTCACTGGATCGACGTAGATTCCTTCTTTAGAAATGTGATGACCCAAAAAGCTTACCTCGCGAAGCCAAAATTCACACTTCGAGAATTTAGCATAAAGCTGATTTTCTCTGAGAATGTTCAGAGCAATTCTTAGATGATGAGAATGCTCGTCGTCCGATTTAGAATAAATAAGAATGTCATCAATGAAGATGATGACAAACTTATCTAAGTACGGCCGAAAGACCCGATTCATAAGATCCATAAAAGCTGCAGGAGCATTTGTGAGTCCAAAAGGCATAACACAGAATTCAAAATGACCGTATCTGGTTCGAAAAGCAGACTTAGGGATATCAGATTCCCTAATCTTGAGTTGGTGATAACCGGATCGCAAATCAATTTTTGAGAACACAGTTGCTCCTTGCAATTGATCAAACAGATCATCGATTCTTGGAAGAGGATATTTGTTCTTGATTGTCACCTTGTTCAATTGACGGTAGTCGACACATAGACGAAGTGATCCATCTTTCTTCTTGACAAAAAGAACTGGAGCACCCCATGGAGATGTGCTAGGTCGTATAAACCCCTTCTCCAATAATTCCCCAAGTTGTGTCTAGAGTTACTTGAGCTCAGCAGGCGACATTCGATATGGAGTAATCGATATAGGTGTGATTCCAGGAAGTACGTCAATGGAAAAATCAATCTCTCGATTCAGAGGTTGTCCTGGTAAGTCTTCGGGAAAGACATCAGGAAATTCATTCACGATCGAGATGTTATCTAGTTTAGTTTCAGAAAGAGAAGTATCGATGACAAATGCCAAGAATGCCTCACAACCCTTACGCATTAATTTATGCGCAGTCAACATTGAAATAATAAAGAGGGATCTCGTTTGAAGTTTACCTTCAAAAACGAGTTTTGAGAATCCTGGTCTACGAAAAATAACAAGCTTCTCGTGGCAATCGAGAATTGCATGATGAGAAGAAAGTCAATCCATGCCAAGAATAACATCAAGATCAATCAAAGGCAATGATATCAATTCAACCTCTAAAATGACATCTTTGATCTTCAATGGACAACCAAGGAATACCGAATCATGAATTAGACGCTCTCCAAGAGGGGTATGAACGATGATTCCAGGTGACAAATGAGAGATTGGATAATCTAAGATCGCAGTAAGATCATCCCGAATATAAGACCTATCAGAACCTGGGTCAAATAAAGTGTAGACCTGATGGTCTCCCACAAACACATGGCCTAAAGAAGTAATATTAGGTGAGATTGTGATTTAAAAATTCGGAAAGATAGAATTTCTTACGAATGTTTTATTCGTAATCAAGTGGCATAACAAGGCGGGGTTAGATTTAGCACAAATTATAAATTACATGTCACAACCTTCGGATCTGAGCGAGCCTCTACCTGGGAAATATGAAATACTCTATTTTGCTTCCTTCCTTGCATAGGTGATTGAGTACTAGGGCCGCTTGAGGCATCAGGCACTCTGGTAACTGCAGATCGAGTATCTCTGGGTGTAGAATATGTTAGTTTACCACGAAGCTGACCAGAACCCTGACTGCTCGCTCCCATAAGGACAAGAACTTTGCATATGCCCCGGCTGTCGACACTGAAAACATACTTGAGGAGCCTTACAGGGGCCGTCGTGATATTTTAAGCAATTCTGGCACTTGCGATTTTCACCAACCGATCCCGAGACATTGCTCCCGCCTCCACTAAACTGCTCCCGAGGTTGAGGAAAACTAATAGATACCGAACTTGGTGCGCCACGGGAAGATCCCACACCCCTATACACCTTCGATGCATTTCCTAGAAATGCGCTCCCTTGCCTGAACTAAACCTTCTACCCTCAGGGCTTCTTCTAGGAAATCGTCAAGACTCTCGTACTTGTCTCCGGACTTGATGCGATCTCGAATATTTAAATTAAGACCATCTTCAAATCTCTTGCATAAGTCTCTCGTCGTATATGACTCAGGAGCAAATTCTCGCAATTCCAGAAATTTGCTTTCGTACTCCACGACCGACATAATGCCTTAAAAGAGGTTGAAGAACTCTTTTCTCTTCTGATCCTTGATGTACTAAGAGAAGTATCGATCTTTGAATCGTTCCACAAAGATAGCCCACGTAATAGTAATCGAGGATGTCTCTTTTAGATTCTGCCACAATCGTCGTGCATCTGGGACTAACAGTTTGGTTGCAATGACCACACGATAACATTCTTCAATCATCAAAGTGTCAAAGGTCTCTGTAATCTCCTTTAACCATGCCCCCGCTTTAGAAGCATCTCTTGCACCGTCAAATTTCGAAGTCCCCATGTTTTCAACTGCTTTCACCAAATCAGGTATAAAAAGTGCACCTGAGAAGTAGAACCTCCTAAAGCCATTTCTGGAGTAAAAACTGGTACATTAGTTGTAGGTCGAATCGGTTCATTAGCACGAAGAACCTCTTCAGTGATAGTCGTAGTCGTATGAGCCGTTGTAGGTGATGAAACACCATGTATTCGAATGTGATCATAATACAATTGGTACTGCTCGGGTGTCATCATGTACTCAACCCGCAACTGGGTCCGTGGTTGCTCTACCTGGGAAACTGGCACCCTATGATCAGAATTGATTGGGTCCGTAACCGTCGGAGGAACGACATGATCAGAAGAAACATGTCCTCGAGGTCCACGAGGAACAGAAGAGAGTAGATGACTCAGAGGATCACGAGGAGCGTGTCCTCTACCTCGACGACGATTTGGAGGTGCCATAATGACTGAAAGGAAGAAAGGAAAGAAAATGCAAGGTCAATGTCAAGGCAATACGATACCTTAGGATGACATAGAAACAAAGTTGGACCCATTGGCTCGACTAAAAAAGAATGATAATCATAAAACCAGGCTCTGATACCAAGAAAGCTGTCACGCCCCGACCCCAGACAGAACGCGACAACCGCCACGTTAACCATAAATTTCGCAGAATGGGTGCACTCCACTCCACAAAGTTTATAGAAAACGTAAGGCTTGCTATCAAGTACCTGTAGAACTGAACAACTGATAACAATGGGTACAACCCGAGGACATCATCTCATAAAGTATCAACAAGGATTTACAAAGGTACAAAATACAACGGTGTAACTTATTTTAAAGAAAATATACATGAACGATATAACATCGCGAAGGTACAAAAAGAACATCAAGAGGGTCACCAAATATAAACTATACAATCTCGCCAATGAATCCGTCAATTTACATAAAAGAGAAAGTACCCAAAACACGGATTGGATGATGAGCAAACGATAGGCAAACCTCCAACCAAAACGATATCAACAGCCTGAAAAGGAATGAATGATGGGGGTGAGCAAAACCACTAGCTCAGTGAGGTGATAAGCCGGTCACCCCGACCCTTATACGAAGCATGTATTCCACTCGCGGTTCATAACTTAAAATCCCACATTTCGTCCCACAATAACTATTTCTCACTCAGTATACATATTAATGAAAATAAAAACCTTAGTGTATATTTACGAATAACACAATTAGTTCAAACAACATGTTATCACATAAAAGACGTGTGGGTAGTTAATATCCTCCTCGAACTGAGCTCTCCGTCGAGAGACAGTCCAAGCTCGTCACCTTTACTCTAGATAAAATGCACATTAATATTCTTTCTCAACACGCCAAGTGCTAAAGTTCACAATTCAATATCGACGTGAATACTTGAAATGATCAAACATATAAACATATATGACATGCATGTCCCACACCGGTGACGTTGACTGAGCCTATAATAGACTAATCTATCTAACGATCACCCTCCAGAGTATCAGTCTTTGGAAAATGGACAGGTGCCCCGTTAGATCTAACTCACCCGGGTTTGCCAATCCCGGGCAACTTGGTTGTCACTCTAACTCACCCGAACCGCGACAATTCGGGCTACTTAACCAATGTCGCTCCAACTCACCCGAACCGTGACCAATTCGGGCTACTTAACCTTGGTACCAGACATACATATGCATATGCATCATAAGATGAATAACGACTCAAGTTAGAGTCTTAACTGGCACACAAGAATAACCAGAAATCAATTCTCAAATAATTCACAATAAATGCTATCAGATATCGAGCCGGCAAGGCTCTTCAACATAAGTTAAAATCAATAATACTCATAAAATGGCTAACATGACTCTAACCAGAGCAATCGACCCAATCAGGCTCTTTACCACATAACACAATACCAAATAATTTTCTTGTCAATTAACTAAAACTAAAACAAATGCACATTTATCGAGGGTCCACACTTCCCACAAGAGAAGGCGTTCCCGAATTATCAACTCACAAGGAAGTGATTAACTCTCTCCGGAATCTGAAGTCGGCCCCTTGCCCTTCGTCGATGGTTCTTTACCTAGAAAGGAGATGACCAATTAAAGACAAATTAAATATAACTAACTATTAGCGTTAACATCCCTTTCATTGCTAAAAACAAATACTAATCGAGTTCGAACGAGTCGATATTAAATAAAAATGGCATGTAACTCCTTAACATCAGTTCCCAATCCCATATAACCGTTTCAATACATTAACTAAACGAAACGATAAAAAAATAAGTTTGAATTCGACATAAAAATTCTGAAATTTTCCAGCTAGCGGCAGTTTACGAGAAAAATCATAACTAATTGTAGAATAATCGGATTGAGGCGTTTCAAGTGGCTACGGAAAGCTAACGAGTTCAGCTACGTACAGAAATTAAGTTTACAAACTTTCAAGGGTAATAGCTATGTCAAAATCAGTTCGAACAGTCTGCAAATTACCCACATACCAAAAATAAAAACCCCACAAAATTACAAAATCATGGAAGAAGGAAGCTTAATTCACACACCACTTACCACAAAACAACTTAGAAACCACCTAGGATGAGGGTTGTAAGGGAGAATTTGATCAACAGAGATTTCTCCTCTTCACTCTTTTCTTTCCCCTCTTTTGCTTTTCTTCTCCCGTTCTTCTCTCTCTTTTTTTTTTAACTTTAGCCTTACTAATTATATATCAGGCCATTTGAGTGGGCTGAAACTTTGGGCCACAAAATAAATAAATAAATAAGTTTGAGCTTTCTAAAAAAATCTAGTTGGGCTTAATTGGGCTGGCCTTTTGGGCTATAAAAATAAATAAATAGGTTTTGGGCTTTCTAAAAAAAATCTAGTTGAACTAAGATATTATAATTACGATGAATATTTACTTCATTTTGATGCATATTTATTTCATTACGATCAATATTTCCTTCGATGGATATTTACTTCATTTTGATTCATATTTACTTCATTAAAATCAATATTTCCTTCATGTCGATGCATATTTACGTCATTTTTACGCATATTTACTTCATTACGATCAACATTTTCTTCGTTTCGATGCATATTTAGTTCATTTTGACGCAAATTTACTTCATTACGATCATCATTTCATTTGTTTCAATGCATATTTACATCATTTTTTATGCATACTTACTTCATTTCGAACAATATTTCCTTCATTTTAATGCATATTTACTTTATTTTTATGAATATTTACTTCATAATGATCAACTTTTTCTTCATTTTAATGCATATTTACTTCATTACAAACAACATTTTCTTCGTTATGATACATATTTACTTCATTTTTATGCATATTTACTTTATTACGATCAATATTTCCTTCATTTCGATACATATGTACTTCATTTTGATGTATATTTACTTCATTACGATCAACATTTCCTTCGTTTTGATGCATATTTACTTTATTTTGATGCATATTTACTACATTACGATTAACGTTTCCTTAGTTTCGATGCATATTTACTTTATTTTGATGCATATTTTGATGCATATTTACTTCGTTTGGATGCATATTTTTTTCGTTTCGATGCATATTTACTTCATTATGATGCATATTTACTTCATTACGATCAACATTTCTTTCATTTCAATGCGTATTTACTTCATTTCGATCAACATTTCCTTCATTTCGTTGCATATTTACATAATTTTGATGCATATTTACTTCATTACGATCAACATTTCATTCGTTTCGATGCATATTTACTTCATTTTTATGCATATTTACTTCATTACGATCAATATTTCCTTTGTTTTGTTGCATATTTACTTCATTACGATTAACATTTTCTTCGTTTTGATGTATATTTTCTTCTTTTTGATGCATATTTACTTCATTTTGATTCATATTTACTTCATTACGATCAACATTTCCTTCGTTTCGATGCATATTTACTTCATATTGATGTATATATTGATGGATATTTACTTTGTTTCGATGGATATTTCTTTCGTTTCGATGCATATTTCCTTCATTTTGATACATATTTATTTCATTAAGATCAATATTTCCTTCGTTTCAATGCTTATTTACTTCATTTCGATGAACATTTCCTTTGTTTCGATGCATATTTACTTCTTTTTGATGCATATTTACTTCATTATGATCAACATTTCCTTCATTTCATTGCCTATTTACTTCATTTCGATCAAAATTTCCTTCGTTTCGATGCATATTTACGTCATTTTTAAGCATATTTCTTCATTACGATCAATATTTCCTTCATTTCGATGCATATTTTCTTCATTTCGATGCTTATTTACTTCATTTTGATTTATATTTACTTCATTAAGATCAACATTTCCTTCATGTCGATGCATATTACGTCATTTTTATGCATATTTACTTCATTACGATCAATATTTTCTTCGTTTCGATGCATATTTACTTCATTTTGATGCAAATTTACTTCATTACGATCATCATTTCATTCGTTTCAAAGAACATTTACTTCATTTTTTGTGCATATTTACTTCATTACGAATAATATTTCCTTCATTTCGATGCATATTTATTTTATTTTTATGAATATTTACTTCATAACGATCAACATTTTCTTCATTTTGTTATATTTTACATCATTACAAACAACATTTTCTTCGTTTTGATACATTTTTTCTTCATTTTTTTGCATATTTACTTCATTTTAATGCATAGTAACTTCATTATGATCAATATTTCCTTAGTTTCGATGCATATCTACTTTATTTTGATGCATATTTACTTCGTTTTGATGCATATTTCTTTCATTTTGATGCATATTTACTTCATTTTGATGCACATTTACTTTATTACGATCAACATTTCCTTCGTTTCAATGCGTATTTACTTCATTTCGATCAACATTTCCTTCATTTTGTTGCATATTTACTTCATTTTGATGCATATTTACTTCATTACGATCAACATTTCATTCGTTTCAATGAATATTTACTTCATTTTTATGTATATTTACTTAATTACGATGAACATTTCCTTCGTTTCGTTGCATATTTACTTCATTACAATCAACATTTCCATCATTTCGATGCATATTTTCTTCATTTCAATGCATATTTACTTCATTTTGATTCATATTTACTTCATTACGATCAACATTTTCTTCGTTTTGAGGCATATTTACTTCATTTTGATGCATATTTACTTCATTATAATCGATATTTTCTCTGTTTCGATGCATATTTACTTCATTTTGATGCATATTTACTTCATTATGATCAACATCTTCATTTTTATGCAAATTTACTTCATTACGATCAACATTTCCTTCGTTTCGATGCATATTTACTTCAATATGATGTATATATTTATGGATATTTACTTTGTTTCGATGGATATTTCTTTCATTTCGATGCATATTTACTTTATTTTGATACATATTTATTTAATTACGATCAATATTTCCTTCTTTTCAATGCTTATTTACTTCATTTCGATTAATATTTCCTTTGTCTCGATGCATATTTACTTCTTTTTAACGCATATTTACTTCATTATGATCAACATTTCCTTCATTTCATTGCCTATTTACATCATTTTGATGCATATTTACTTCATTACGATCAACATTTCATTCTTTTCTATCCATATTTTCTTCATTTTTATGCATATTTATTTCATTACTATCAATATTTCCTTTGTTTTGTTGCATATTTACTTCATTACGATTAACATTTTCTTCGTTTTGATATATATTTTCTTCTTTTTGATGCATATTTACTTCATTTTGATTCATATTTACTTCATTATGATCAACATTTCCTTCGTTTCGATTCATATTTACTTCATATTGATGTATAAATTGATGGATATTTACTTTGTTTCGATGGATATTTATTTTGTTTCGATGCATATTTCCTTCATTTTGATACATATTTATTTCATTACGATCAATAGTTCCTTCGTTTCAATGCTTATTTACTTCATTTCGATGAATGTTTCCTTTGTTTCGATGCATATTTACTTCTTTTTGATGCATATTTACTTCATTATGATCAACATTTCCTTCATTTCATTGCCTATTTACTTCATTTCGATCAACATTTCCTTCGTTTCGATGCATATTTACTTCATTTTTATGCATATTTACTTCAATACGATCGACATTTCCCTCGTTTCGTTGCACATTCACTTCATTATGATCAATATTTCCTTAATTTTGATACATATTTACTTCATTTTTATGCATACTTACTTCATTACGACAACATTTCCTTTGTTTCGATGCATATTTACTTCATTTTGATGAATATTAACTTCATTACGATCAATATTTCCTTCGTTTCAATGCATATTTACTTCATTTTGATGCATATTTACTTCATTACGATCAATATTTCCTTCGTTTTGATGCATATTTACTTCATTTTGATGCATATTTACTTCATTATGATCAACATTTCCTTTGTTTCGATGCATATTTACTTCATTTTGATGCATATTTACTTCATTACGATCAACATCTTCATTTTTATGCATTTTTACTTCATTACGATAAACATTTCCTTCGTTTCGATGCATGTTTACTTCATATTGATGTATATATTGATGGATATTACTTTATTTCGATGGATATTTTTTTCGTTTCGATGCATATTTACTTCATTTTGATACATATTTACTTCATTATGATCAATATTTCCTTCGTTTCAATGCTTATTTATTTCATTTCGATCAACATTTCCTTTGTTTCGATGCATATTTACTTCTTTTTGATGCATATTTACTTCATTTCGATCAACATTTCCTTCGTTTCGTTGCATATTTACTTCATTACGATCAATATTTCATTAGTTTCAATGCATATTTACTTTATTTTTATGCATATTTACTTCATTACGATGAACATTTCATTCGTTTGGTTGCATATTTACTTCATTACGATCAATATTTCCTTCGTTTCGATGCATATTTACTTTATTTTTATAAATATTTGCTTCATTACGATCAACATTTCCTTCATTACGATGAATATTTACTTCATTTTGATGCATAATTACTTCATTAAGATCAATATTTCCTTCGTTTCGATGCATATTCACTTTATTTTGATTCATATTTACTTCATTAAGATCAACATTTCCTTCATGTTGATGCATATTTACGTCATTTTTATGCATATTTACTTCATTACGATCAACATTTTCTTTGTTTCGATGCATATTTACTTCATTTTGATGCAAATTTACTTCATTACGATCATCATTTCATTCGTTTCAAAGTACATTTACTTCATTTTTGTGCATATTTACTTCATTACGAACAATATTTCCTTCATTTCAATGCATATTTACTTTATTTTTATGAATATTTACTTCATAATGATCAACATTTTCTTCATTTTGATGCATTTTACTTCATTACGAACAACATTTTCTTCGTTTTGATACATTTTTTCTTCATTTTTTTTGCATATTTACTTCATTTTGATGCATAGTAACTTCATTATGATCAATATTTCCTTAGTTTCGATGCATATCTACTTTATTTTTATGCATATTTTGATGCATATTTACTTCGTTTTGATGCATATTTCTTTCGTTTTGTTGAATATTTACTTCATTTTGATGCACATTTACTTTATTACGATCAACATTTCCTTCGTTACAATGCGTATTTACTTCATTTTGATCAACATTTCCTTCATTTTGTTGCCTATTTACTTCATTTTGATGCATATTTACTTTATTACGATCAACATTTCATTCGTTTCAATGAATATTTACTTCATTTTTATGTATATTTACTTAATTACGATGAACATTTCCTTCGTTTTGTTGCATATTTACTTCATTACGATCAACATTTCCATCATTTCGATGCATATTTTCTTCATTTCAATGCATATTTACTTCATTTTGATTCATATTTACTTCATTACGATCAACATTTTCTTCGTTTTGAGGCATATTTACTTCATTTTGATGCATATTTACTTCATTATAATCGACATTTCCTCTGTTTCGATGCATATTTACTTCATTTTGATGCATATTTACTTCATTATGATCGACATCTTCATTTTTATGCAAATTTACTTCATTACGATCAACATTTCCTTTGTTTTGATGCATATTTACTTCAATATGATGTATATATTTATGGATATTTACTTTGTTTCGATGGATATTTCTTTCGTTTCGATGCATATTTACTTCATTTTGATACATATTTATTTCATTACGATCAATATTTCCTTCATTTCAATGCTTATTACTTCATTTCGATCAATATTTCCTTTGTCTTGATGCATTTTTACTTCTTTTTAACGCATATTTACTTCATTACGATCAACATTTCCTTCATTTCATTGCCTATTTACATCATTTTGATGCATATTTACTTCATTACGATCAACATTTCATTCGTTTCGATGCATATTTTTTTCATTTTTATGCATATTTACTTCATTACTATCAATATTTCCTTTGTTTTGTTGCATATTTACTTCATTACGATTAACATTTTCTTCGTTTTGATGTATATTTTCTTCTTTTTGATGCATATTTACTTCATTTTGATTCATATTTACTTCATTACGATCAACATTTCCTTCGTTTCGATGCATATTTACTTCATATTGATGTATATATTGATGGATATTTACTTTGTTTCGATGGATATTTCTTTTGTTTCGATACATATTTCCTTCATTTTGATACATATTTATTTCATTACGATCAATATTTCCTTCGTTTCAATGCTTATTTACTTCATTTCGATGAACATTTCCTTTGTTTTGATGCATATTTACTTCTTTTTGATGCATATTTACTTCATTATGATCAACATTTCCTTTATTTCATTGCTTATTTACTTCATTTCGATCAACATTTCCTTCGTTTCGATGCATATTTACCTCATTTTTATGTATATTTACTTCATTACGATCGACATTTCATTCGTTTAGTTGCACATTCACTTCATTATGATCAATATTTCCTTCATTTTGATACATATTTACTTCATTTATATGCATACTTACTACATTACGAAAACATTTCCTTCGTTTCGATGCATATTTACTTCATTTTGATGAATATTAACTTCATTACGATCAATATTTCCTTCGTTTCGATGCATATTTTCTTCATTTTAATGCATATTTACTTCATTATGAACAACATTTTCTTCGTTTTGATACATATTTACTTTATTTTTATGCATATTTACTTTATTACGATCAACATTTCCTTTATTTCGATGCATATTTACTTCATTTTGATGCATATTTACTTCATTACGATCAACATCTTCATTTTTATGCATATTTACTTCCTTACGATAAACATTTCCTTCGTTTCGATGCATGTTCACTTCATATTAATGTATATATTGATGGATATTGCTTTATTTCGATGGATATTTTTTTCGTTTCAATGCATATTTACTTCATTTTGATACATATTTACTTCATTATGATCAATATTTCCTTCGTTTCAATGCTTATTTTTTTCATTTCGATCAACATTTCCTTCTTTTTGATGCGTATTTACTTCTTTTTGATGCATATTTACTTCATTTCGGTCAACATTTCCTTCGTTTCGTTGCATATTTACTTCATTACGACAATATTTCATTAGTTTCAATGCATATTTACTTCATTTTTATGCATATTTACTTCATTACGATGAACATTTCATTCGTTTGGTTGCATATTTACTTCATTAAGATCAATATTTCTTTCATTTCGATGCATATTTACTTTATTTTTACGAATATTTACTTCTTTACGATCAACATTTCCTTCATTACGATGAATATTTACTTCATTTTGATGCATATTTACTTCATTATGATCAATATTTCCTTCGTTTCGATGCATATTTACTTCATTTTGATTCATATTTTCTTCATTAAGATCAATATTTCCTTCATGTTGATGCATATTTACGTCATTTTTATGCATATTTACTTCATTACGATCAACAATTTCTTCGTGTCGATGTATATTTACTTCATTTTGATGCAAATTTACTTCATTACGATCATCATTTCATTCGTTTCAATTCATATTTACTTTATTTTTTATGCATATTTACTTCATTACGAACAATATTTCCTTCATTTCGAGGCATATTTACTTTATTTTTATGAATATTTACTTCATAATGATCAACATTTTCTTCATTTTAATGCATATTTACTTCATTACGAACAACATTTTCTTCGTTTTAATACATATTTACTTTATTTTTATGCATATTTACTTTATTACGATCAACATTTCCTTTGTTTCGATGCATATTTACTTCATTTTGATGCATATTTACTTCATTACGATCAACATCTTCATTTTTATGCATATTTACTTCCTTACGATAAACATTTCCTTCGCTTCGATGCATGTTTACTTCATATTGATGTATATATTGATGGATATTACTTTATTTCGATGGATATTTTTTTCGTTTCGATGCATATTTACTTCATTTTGATACATATTTACTTCATTATGATCAATATTTCCTTCGTTTCAATGCTTATTTCTTTCATTTCGATCAATATTTTCTTTGTTTCGATACATATTTAATTCTTTTTGATTCATATTTACTTCATTTCGATCAACATTTCCTTCATTTCGTTGCATATTTACTTCATTACGATCAATATTTCATTAGTTTCGATGCATATTTACTTCATTTTTATGAATATTTACTTCATTACGATGAATATTTCATTCGTTTGGTTGCATATTTACTTCATTACGATCAACATTTCCTTCATTTCGATGCATATTTATTTTATTTTTATGAATATTTACTTCATTACGATCAACATTTCCTTCATTACGATGAATATTTACTTCATTTTGATGCATATTTACTTCATTACGATCAATATTTCCTTCGTTTCGATGCATATTTACTTCATTTTGATTCATATTTTCTTCATTAAGATCAACATTTCCTTCATGTTGATGCATATTTACATCATTTTTATGCATATTTACTTCATTACGATCAACATTTTCTTCGTTTCGATGCATATTTACTTCATTTTGATGCAAATTTACTTCATTACGATCATCATTTCATTCGTTTCAATGCATATTTACTTCATTTTTTATGCATATTTACTTCATTACGAACAATATTTCCTTCATTTCAATGCATATTTACTTTATTTTTATGAATATTTACTTCATAATGAACAACATTTTCTTCATTTTAATGCATATTTACTTTATTACGAACAACATTTTCTTCGTTTTGATACATATTTACTTTATTTTTATGCATATTTACTTTATTACGATCAACATTTCCTTCATTTCGATACATATGTACTTCATTTTGATGCATATTTACTTCATTACGATCAATATTTCCTTCGTTTTGATGCATATTTACTTCATTTTGATGCATATTTACTTCATTATGATCAACATTTCCTTTGTTTCGATGCATATTTACTTCATTTTGACGCGTATTTACTTCATTACGATCAACATCTTCATTTTTATGCATATTTACTTCATTATGATAAATATTTCCTTCGTTTCGATGCATGTTTACTTCATATTGATGTATATATTGATGGAAATTACTTTATTTCGATGGATATTTTTTTCGTTTCGATGCATATTTACTTCATTTTGATACATATTTACTTAATTATGATCAATATTTCCTTCGTTTCAATGTTTATTTATTTCATTTCGATCAACATTTCCTTTGTTTCGATGTATATTTACTTCTTTGTGATGCATATTTACTTCATTTCGATCAACATTTCCTTCGTTTCGTTGCATATTTACTTCATTACGATCAATATTTCATTAGTTTCGATGCATATTTACTTCATTTTTATGCGTATTTACTTCATTACGATGAACATTTCATTCGTTTGGTTGCATATTTACTTCATTACGATCAACATTTCTTTCGTTTCGATGCATATTTACTTTATTTTTATGAATATTTACTTCATTACAATAAACATTTCCTTCATTACGATGAATATTTACTTCATTTTGATGCATATTTACTTCATTACGATCAATATTTCCTTCGTTTCGAGGCATATTTACTTCATTTTGATTCATATTTACTTCATTAAGATCAACATTTCCTTCATGTTGATGCATATTTACGTCATTTTTATGCATATTTACTTCATTACGATCAACATTTTCTTCGTTTCGATGCATATTTACTTCATTTTGATGCAAATTTACTTCATTACGATCATCATTTCATTCGTTTCAATGCATATTTACTTCATTTTTTATGCATATTTACTTCATTACGAACAATATTTCCTTCATTTCAATGCATATTTACTTTATTTTTATGAATATTTACTTCATAATGATCAACATTTTCTTCATTTTAATGCATATTTACTTCATTACGAACAAATTTTCTTCTTTTTGATACATATTTACTTCATTTTTATGCATATTTACTTTATTACGATCAACATTTCCTTCATTTCGATACATATGTACTTCATTTTGATGCATATTTACTTCATTACGATCAACATTTCCTTCGTTTCGATGCATATTTACTTTATTTTGATGAATATTTACTTCATTACGATCAACGTTTCCTTAGTTTCGATGCATATTTACTTTATTTTGATGCATATTTTGATGCATATTTACTTCGTTTGGATGCATATTTCTTTCATTTTGATGCATATTTACTTCATTTTGATGCATATTTACTTCATTAAGATCAACATTTCTTTCGTTTCAATGCGTATTTACTTCATTTCGATCAACATTTCCTTCTTTTCGTTGCATATTTACATCATTTTGATGCATATTTACTTCATTACGATCAACATTTCATTCGTTTCGATGCATATTTACTTAATTTTATGCATATTTACTTCATTACTATCAATATTTCCTTTGTTTTGTTACATATTTACTTCATTACGATTAATATTTTCTTCGTTTTGATGTATATTTTCTTCTTTTTGATGCATATTTACTTCATTTTGATTCATATTTACTTCATTACGATCAACATTTCCTTCGTTTCGATGCATATTTACTTCATACTGATGTATATATTGATGGATATTTACTTTGTTTCGATGGATATTTCTTTCGTTTCGATGCATATTTCCTTCATTTTGATACATATTTATTTCATTACGATCAATATTTCCTTCGTTTCAATGCTTATTTACTTCATTTCATTGAACATTTCCTTTGTTTCGATGCATATTTACTTCTTTTTGATGCATATTTACTTCATTATGATCAACATTTCCTTCATTTCATTGCTTATTTACTTCATTTCGATCAACATTTCTTTCGTTTCGATGAATATTTACTTCATTTTATGCATATTTATTTCATTATGGTCGACATTTCCTTCGTTTCTTTGCATATTTACTTCATTATGATCAAAATTTCCTTCGTTTTGATACATATTTACTTTATTTTTATGCATACTTACTTCATTACGACAACATTTCCTTCGTTTTGATGCATATTTACTTCATTTTGATGAATATTAACTTCATTACGATCAATATTTCCTTCATTTCGATGCATATTTACATCATTTTGATGCATATTTAATTCATTACGATCAATATTTGCTTCGTTTTGATGCATATTTACTTCATTTTGATGCATATTTACTTCATTATGATCAACATTTCATTTGTTTCGATGCATATTTACTTCATTTTGATGCATATTTACTTCATTATTTACTTCATTACGATAAACATTTCTTTCGTTCTGATGCATGTTTACTCCATATTGATGTATATATTGATGGATATTACTTTATTTCGATGGATATTTTTTTCGTTTCGATGCATATTTACTTCATTTTGATACATATTTACTTCATTATGATCAATATTTCCTTCGTTTCAATGCTTATTTATTTCATTTCGATCAACATTTTCTTTGTTTCGATGCATATTTAATTCTTTTTGATTCATATTTACTTCATTTCGATCAACATTTCCTTCATTTCGTTGCATATTTACTTCATTACGATCAATATTTCATTAGTTTCGATGCATATTTACTTCATTTTTATGCACATTTACTTCATTACGATGAATATTTCATTCGTTTAGTTGCATATTTACTTCATTACGATCAAAATTTTCTTCATTTCGATGCATATTTATTTTATTTTTATGAATATTTACTTCATTACGATCAACATTTCCTTCATTACGATGAATATTTACTTCATTTTGATGCATAATTACTTCATTACGATCAATATTTCCTTCGTTTCGATGCATATTTACTTCATTTTGATTCATATTTTCTTCATTAAGATCAACATTTCCTTCATGTTGATGCATATTTACGTCATTTTTATGCATATTTGCTTCATTACGATCAACATTTTCTTCGTTTCGATGCATATTTACTTCATTTTGATGCAAATTTACTTCATTACGATCATCATTTCATTCGTTTCAATGCATATTTACTTCATTTTTATGCATATTTACTTCATTACGAACAATATTTCCTTCATTTCAATGCATATTTACTTTATTTTTATGAATATTTACTTCATAATGAACAACATTTTCTTCATTTTAATGCATATTTACTTTATTACGAACAACATTTTCTTCGTTTTGATACATATTTACTTTATTTTTATGCATATTTACTTTATTACGATCAACATTTCCTTCATTTCGATACATATGTACTTCATTTTGATGCATATTTACTTCATTACGATCAATATTTCCTTCGTTTTGATGCATATTTACTTCATTTTGATGCATATTTACTTCATTATGATCAACATTTCCTTCGTTTCGATGCATATTTACTTCATTTTGATGCATATTTATTTCATTACGATCAACATCTTTATTTTTATGCATATTTACTTCATTATGATAAATATTTCCTTCGTTTCGATGCATGTTTACTTTATATTGATGTATATATTGATGGAAATTACTTTATTTCGATGGATATTTTTTTCGTTTCGATGCATATTTACTTCATTTTGATACATATTTACTTCATTATAATCAATATTTCCTTTGTTTCAATGCTTATTTATTTCATTTCGATCAACATTCATATTTATTTCTTTGTGATGCATATTTACTTCATTTCGATCGATATTTCCTTCGTTTCGTTGCATATTTACTTCATTACGATCAATATTTCATTAGTTTCGATGCATATTTACTTCATTTTTATGCATATTTACTTCATTACGATGAACATTTCATTCGTTTGGTTGCATATTTACTTCATTACGATCAACATTTCTTTCGTTTAGATGCATATTTACTTAATTTTTATGAATATTTACTTCATTACAATCAACATTTCCTTCATTAAGATGAATATTTACTTAATTTTGATGCATATTTACTTCATTACGATCAATATTTCCTTCGTTTCGATGCATATTTACTTCATTTTGATTCATATTTACTTCATTAAGATCAACATTTCCTTCATGTTGATGCATATTTACGTCATTTTTATTCATATTTACTTCATTACGATCAACATTTTCTTCGTTTCGATGCATATTTACTTAATTTTGATGCAAATTTACTTCATTACGATCATCATTTCATTCGTTTCAATGCATATTTACTTCATTTTTTATGCATATTTACTTCATTACGAACGATATTTCCTTCATTTCAATGCATATTTACTTTATTTTTATGAATATTTATTTCATAATGATCAACATTTTCTTCATTTTAATGCATATTTACTTCATTAGGAACAACATTTTCTTCATTTTGTTACATATTTACATCATTTTTATGCATATTTTCTTTATTACGATCAACATTTCCTTCATTTCGATACATATGTACTTCATTTTGATGCATATTTACTTCATTACGATCAACATTTCCTTCGTTTCGATGCATATTTACTTTATTTCGATGAATATTTACTTCATTACGATCAACGTTTCCTTAGTTTCGATGCATATTTACTTTATTTTGATGCATATTTTGATGCATATTTACTTCGTTTGGATGCATATTTCTTTCGTTTCGATGCATATTTACTTCATTTTGATGCACATTTACTTCATTAAGATCAACATTTCTTTCGTTTCAATGCGTATTTACTTCATTTCGATCAACATTTCCTTCTTTTCGTTGCATATTTACATCATTTTGATGCATATTTACTTCATTACGATCAACATTTCAATCGTTTCGATGCATATTTACTTCATTTTATGCATATTTACTTCATTACTATCAATATTTCCATTGTTTTGTTACATATTTACTTCATTACAATTAAATTTTTCTTCGTTTTGATGTATATTTTCTTCTTTTTTATGCATATTTACTTCATTTTGATGCATAATTACTTCATTACGATCAATATTTCCTTCGTTTCGATACATATTTACTTCATTTTGATTCATATTTTCTTCATTAAGATCAACATTTCCTTCATGTTGATGCATATTTACGTCATTTTTATGCATATTTACTTCATTACGATCAACATTTTCTTCGTTTCGATGCATATTTACTTCATTTTGATGCAAATTTACTTCATTATGATCATCATTTCATTCGTTTCAATGCATATTTACTTCATTTTTATGCATATTTACTTCATTACGAACAATATTTCCTTCATTTCAATGCATATTTACTTTATTTTTATGAATATTTACTTCATAATGATCAACATTTTCTTCATTTTAATGCATATTTACTTTATTACGAACAACATTTTCTTCGTTTTGATACATATTTACTTTATTTTTATGCATATTTACTTTATTACGATCAACATTTCCTTCATTTCGATACATATGTACTTCATTTTGATGCATATTTACTTCATTACGATCAATATTTCCTTCGTTTTGATGCATATTTACTTCATTTTGATGCATATTTACTTCATTATGATCAACATTTCCTTCGTTTCGATGCATATTTACTTCATTTTGATGCATATTTACTTCATTACGATCAACATCTTTATTTTTATGCATATTTACTTCATTATGATAAATATTTCCTTCGTTTCGATGCATGTTTATTTCATATTGATGTATATATTGATGGAAATTACTTTATTTCGATGGATATTTTTTTCGTTTCGATGCATATTTACTTCATTTTGATACATATTTACTTCATTATAATCAATATTTCCTTTGTTTCAATGCTTATTTATTTCATTACGATCAACATTCATATTTACTTCTTTGTGATGCATATTTACTTCATTTCGATCGATATTTCCTTCGTTTCGTTGCATATTTACTTCATTACGATCAATATTTCATTAGTTTCGATGCATATTTACTTCATTTTTATGCATATTTACTTCATTACGATGAACATTTCATTCGTTTGGTTGCATATTTACTTCATTACGATCAACATTTCTTTCGTTTAGATGCATATTTACTTAATTTTTATGAATATTTACTTCATTACAATCAACATTTCCTTCATTACGATGAATATTTACTTAATTTTGATGCATATTTACTTCATTACGATCAATATTTCCTTCGTTTCGATGCATATTTACTTCATTTTGATTCATATTTACTTCATTAAGATCAACATTTCCTTCATGTTGATGCATATTTACGTCATTTTTATTCATATTTACTTCATTACGATCAACATTTTCTTCGTTTCGATGCATATTAACTTAATTTTGATGCAAATTTACTTCATTACGATCATCATTTCATTCGTTTCAATGCATATTTACTTCATTTTTTATGCATATTTACTTCATTACGAACGATATTTCCTTCATTTCAATGCATATTTACTTTATTTTTATGAATATTTATTTCATAATGATCAACATTTTCTTCATTTTAATGCATATTTACTTCATTACGAACAACATTTTCTTCATTTTGTTACATATTTACATCATTTTTATGCATATTTACTTTATTACGATCAATATTTCCTTCATTTCGATACATATGTACTTCATTTTGATGCATATTTACTTCATTACGATCAATATTTCCTTCGTTTCGATGCATATTTACTTTATTTCGATGAATATTTACTTCATTACGATCAACGTTTCCTTAGTTTCGATGCATATTTACTTTATTTTGATGCATATTTTGATGCATATTTACTTCGTTTGGATGCATATTTCTTTCGTTTCGATGCATATTTACTTCATTTTGATGCACATTTACTTCATTAAGATCAACATTTCTTTCGTTTCAATGCGTATTTACTTCATTTCGATCAACATTTCCTTCTTTTCGTTGCATATTTACATCATTTTGATGCATATTTACTTCATTACGATCAACATTTCAATCGTTTCGATGCATATTTACTTCATTTTATGCATATTTACTTCATTACTATCAATATTTCCTTTGTTTTGTTACATATTTACTTCATTACAATTAAATTTTTCTTCGTTTTGATGTATATTTTCTTCTTTTTTATGCATATTTACTTTATTTTGATTCATATTTACTTCATTACGATCAACATTTCCTTCGTTTCGATGCATATTTACTTCATATTGATGTATATATTGATGGATATTTACTTTGTTTCGATGGATATTTCTTTCGTTTCGATGCATATTTCCATCATTTTGATACATATTTATTTCATTACGATCAATATTTCCTTCGTTTCAATGCTTATTTACTTCATTTCGATGAACATTTCCTTTGTTTCGATGCATATTTAATTCTTTTTGATGCATATTTACTTCATTATGATCAACATTTCCTTCATTTCATTGCCTATTTACTTCATTTCGATAAACATTTCCTTCGTTTCGATGAATATTTACTTCATTTTTATGCATATTTATTTCATTACGGTCGACATTTCCTTCGTTTCGTTGCACATTTACTTCATTATGATCAATATTTCCTTCGTTTTGATGAATATTTACTTTATTTTTAAGTATACTTACTTCATTACGACAACATTTCCTTCGTTTCGATGCATATTTACTTCATTTTGATGAATATTAACTTCATTACGATCAATATTTCCTTCGTTTCGATGCATATTTACTTCATTTTGATGCATATTTACTTCATTACGATCAATATTTCCTTCGTTTTGATGCATATTTACTTCATTTTGATGCATATTTACTTCATTATGATCAACATTTCCTTTGTTTCGATGCATATTTACTTCATTTTCTTCATTACGATCAACATCTTCATTTTTATGCATATTTACTTCATTACGATAAAGATTTACTTCGTTTCGATGCATGTTTACTTCATATTGATGTATATATTGATGGATATTACTTTATTTCGATGGATATTTTTTTCGTTTCGATGCATATTTACTTCATTTTGATACATATTTACTTCTTTATGATCAATATTTCCTTCGTTTCAATGCTTATTTATTTCATTTCGATCAACATTTCCTTCTTTTTGATGCATATTTACTTCTTTTTTATGCATATTTACTTCATTTCAATCAACATTTCCTTCGTTTCGTTGCATATTTACTTCATTACGATCAATATTTCATTAGTTTCAATACATATTTGCTTCATTTTTATGCATATTTACTTCATTACGATGAACATTTCATTCGTTTGGTTGCATATTTACTTCATTAAGATCAATATTTCCTTCATTTCGATGCATATTTACTCTATTTTTATGAATATTTACTTCATTACGATCAATATTTCCTTCATTACGATGAATATTTACTTCATTTTGATGCATATTTACTTCATTACGATCAATATTTCCATCGTTTCGATGCATATTTACTTCATTTTGATTCATATTTTCTTCATTAAGATCAACATTTCCTTCATGTTGATGCATATTTACGTCATTTTTATCCATATTTACTTAATTACGATCAACATTTTCTTCGTTTCGATGCATATTTACTTCATTTTGATGCAAATTTACTTCATTACGATCATCATTTCATTCATTTCAATGCATATTTACTTCATTTTTATGCATATTTACTTCATTACGAACAATATTTCCTTCATTTCAATGCATATTTACTTTATTTTTATGAATATTTACTTCATAATGATCAACATTTTCTTCATTTTAATGCATATTTACTTTATTACGAACAACATTTTCTTCGTTTTGATACATATTTTATTTTTATGCATATTTACTTTATTATGATCAACATTTCCTTCATTTCGATACATATGTACTTCATTTTGATGCATATTTACTACATTACGATCAATATTTCCTTCGTTTTGATGCATATTTACTTCATTTTGATGCATATTTACTTCATTATGATCAACATTTCCTTTGTTTCGATGCATATTTACTTCATTTTGATGCATATTTACTTCATTACGATCAACATCTTCATTTTTATGCATATTTACTTCATTATGATAAATATTTCCTTCGTTTCGATGCATGTTTACTTCATATTGATGTATATATTGATGGAAATTACTTTATTTCGATGGACATTTTTTTCGTTTCGATGCATATTTAGTTCATTTTGATACATATTTACTTCATTATGATCAATATTTCCTTCGTTTCAATGCTTATTTATTTCATTTCGATCAACATTCATATTTACTTCTTTGTGATGCATATTTATTTCATTTCGATCGATATTTCCTTCGTTTCGTTGCATATTTACTTCATTACGATCAATATTTCATTAGTTTCGATGCATATTTACTTCCTTTTTATGCATATTTACTTCATTACGATGAACATTTCATTCGTTTGGTTGCATATTTACATCATTACGATTAACATTTCTTTCGTTTAGATGCATATTTACTTAATTTTTATGAATATTTACTTCATTACAATCAACATTTCCTTCATTACGATGAATATTTACTTAATTTTGATGCATATTTACTTCATTACGATCAATATTTCCTTCGTTTCGATGCATATTTACTTCATTTTGATTCATATTTACTTCATTAAGATCAATATTTCCTTCATGTTGATGCATATTTACGTCATTTTTATGCATATTTACTTCATTACGATCAACATTTTCTTCATTTCGATGCATATTTACTTAATTTTGATGCAAATTTACTTCATTACGATCATCATTTCATTCGTTTCAATGCATATTTACTTCATTTTTTATGCATATTTACTTCATTACGAACGATATTTCCTTCATTTCAATGCATTTTTACTTTATTTTTATGAATATTTACTTCATAATGATCAACATTTTCTTCATTTTAATGCATATTTACTTCATTACGAACAACATTTTCTTCATTTTGATAAATATTTACATCATTTTTATGCATATTTACTTTATTACGATCAACATTTCCTTCATTTCGATACATATGTACTTCATTTTGATGCATATTTACTTCATTACGATCAACATTTCCTTCGTTTCGATGCATATTTACTTTATTTCGATGAATATTTACTTCATTACGATCAACGTTTCCTTAGTTTTGATGCATATTTACTTTATTTTGATGCATATTTTGATGCATATTTACTTCGTTTGGATGCATATTTCTTTCGTTTCGATGCATATTTACTTCATTTTGATGCACATTTACTTCATTAAGATCAAAATTTCTTTCGTTTCAATGCGTATTTACTTCATTTCGATCAACATTTCCTTCTTTTCGTTGCATATTTACATCATTTTGATGCATATTTACTTCATTACGATCAACATTTCATTCGTTTCGATGCATATTTACTTCATTTTATGCATATTTACTTCATTACTATCAATATTTCCTTTGTTTTGTTACATATTTACTTCATTACAATTAAAATTTTCTTCGTTTTGATGTATATTTTCTTCTTTTTTATGCATATTTACTTCATTTTGATTCATATTTACTTCATTACGATCAACATTTCCTTCGTTTCGATGCATATTTACTTCATATTGATGTATATATTGATGGATATTTACTTTGTTTCGATGGATATTTCTTTCGTTTCGATGCATATTTCCTTCATTTTGATACATATTTATTTCATTACGATCAATATTTCCTTCGTTTCAATGCTTATTTACTTCATTTCGATGAACATTTCCTTTGTTTCGATGCATATATAATTCTTTTTGATGCATATTTACTTCATTATGATCAACATTTCCTTCATTTCATTGCCTATTTACTTCATTTCGATAAACATTTCCTTCGTTTCGATGAATATTTACTTCATTTTTATGCATATTTATTTCATTACGGTCGACATTTCCTTCGTTTCGTTGCACATTTACTTCATTATGATCAATATTTCCTTCGTTTTGATACATATTTACTTTATTTTTATGCATACTTACTTCATTACGACAACATTTCCTTCGTTTCGATGCATATTTACTTCATTTTGATGAATATTAACTTCATTACGATCAATATTTCCTTCGTTTCGATGCATATTTACTTCATTTTGATGCATATTTACTTCATTACGATCAATATTTCCTTCGTTTTGATGCATATTTACTTCATTTTGATGCATATTTACTTCATTATGATCAACATTTCCTTTGTTTCGATGCATATTTACTTCATTTACTTCATTACGATCAACATCTTCATTTTTATGCATATTTACTTCATTACGATAAAGATTTACTTCGTTTCGATGCATGTTTACTTCATATTGATGTATATATTGATGGATATTACTTTTTTACGATGGATATTTTTTTCGTTTCGATGCATATTTACTTCATTTTGATACATATTTACTTCATTATGATCAATATTTCCTTCGTTTCAATGCTTATTTATTTCATTTCGATCAACATTTCCTTCTTTTTGATGCATATTTACTTCTTTTTTATGCATATTTACTTCATTTCAATCAACATTTCCTTCGTTTCGTTGCATATTTACTTCATTACGATCAATATTTCATTAGTTTCAATGCATATTTGCTTCATTTTTATGCGTATTTACTTCATTACGATGAACATTTCATTCGTTTGGTTGCATATTTACTTCATTAAGATCAATATTTCCTTCATTTCAATGCATATTTACTTTATTTTTATGAATATTACTTCATTACGATCAATATTTCCTTCATTACGATTAATATTTACTTCATTTTGATGCATATTTACTTCATTACGATAAATATTTCCTTCGTTTCGATGCATATTTACTTCATTTTGATTTATATTTTCTTCATTAAGATCAACATTTCCTTCATGTTGATGCATATTTACGTCATTTTTATGCATATTTACTTCATTACGATCAACATTTTCTTCGTTTCGATGCATATTTACTTCATTTTGATGCAAATTTACTTCATTACGATCATCATTTCATTCGTTTCAATGCATATTTACTTCATTTTTTATGCATATTTACTTCATTACGAACAATATTTCCTTCATTTCAATGCATATTTAATTTATTTTTATGAATATTTACTTCATAATGATCAACATTTTCTTCATTTTAATGCATATTTACTTCATTACGAACAACATTTTCTTCTTTTTGATACATATTTACTTCATTTTTATGCATATTTACTTTATTACGATCAACATTTCCTTCATTTCGATACATATGTACTTCATTTTGATGGATATTTACTTCATTACGATCAACATTTCCTTCGTTTCGATGCATATTTACTTTATTTCGATGAATATTTACTTCATTACGATCAACGTTTCCTTAGTTTCGATGCATATTTAATTTATTTTTATGCATATTTTGATGCATATTTACTTCGTTTGGATGCATATTTCTTTCGTTTCGATGCATATTTACTTCATTTTGATGCATATTTACTTCATTAAGATCAACATTTCTTTCGTTTCAATGCGTATTTACTTCATTTCGATCAACATTTCCTTCATTTCGTTGCATATTTACATCATTTTGATGCATATATACTTCATTACGATCAACATTTCATTCGTTTCGATACATATTTACTTCATTTTTATGCATATTTACTTCATTACTATCAATATTTCCTTTGTTTTGTTGCATATTTACTTCATTACGATTAACATTTTCTTCATTTTGATGTATATTTTCTTCTTTTTGAGGCATATTTACTTCATTTTGATTCATATTTACTTCATTACGATCAATATTTCCTTCGTTTCGATGCATATTTACTTCATATTGATGTATATTGATGGATATTTACTTTGGTTCGATGGATTTTTCTTTCGTTTCGATGCATATTTCCTTCATTTTGATACATTTTTATTTCATTACGATCAATATTTCCTTCGTTTCAATGCTTATTTACTTCATTTCGATGAACATTTCCTTTGTTTCGACGCATATTTACTTCTTTTTGATGCATATTTACTTCATTATGATCAACATTTTCTTCATTTCACTGCCTATTTACTTCATTTCGATCAACATTTCTATCATTTCGATTAATATTTACTTCATTTTTATGCATATTTATTTCATTACGGTCGACATTTCCTTTGTTTCGTTGCACATTTACTTCATTATGATCAAAATTTACTTCGTTTTGATACATATTTACTTCATTTTTAAGCATACTTACTTCATTACGACAACATTTCCTTCATTTCGATGCATATTTACTTCATTTTGATGAATATTAACTTCATTATGATCAATATTTCCTTCGTTTCGATGCATATTTACTTCATTTTGATGCATATTTACTTCATTACGATCAATATTTCCTTCGTTTTGATGCATATTTACTTCATTTTGATGCATATTTACTTCATTATGATCAACATTTCCTTTGTTTCGATGCATATTTACTTCATTTTGATGCATATTTACTTCATTACGATCAACATCTTCATTTTTATGCATATTTACTTCATTACGATAAACATTTCCTTCGTTTCGATGCATGTTTACTTCATATTGATGTATATATTGATGGATATTACTTTATTTCGATGGATATTTTTTTCGTTTCGATCCATATTTACTTCATTTTGATACATATTTACTTCATTATGATCAATATTTCCTTCGTTTTAATCTTATTTATTTCATTTAGATCAATATTTCCTTTGTTTCGATGCATATTTACTTCTTTTTTATGCATATTTACTTCATTTCGATCAACATTTCCTTCGTTTCGTTGCATATTTACTTCATTAAGATCAATATTTCATTAGTTTCGATGCATATTTACTTCATTTTTATGCATATTTACTTCATTACGATGAACATTTCATTCGTTTGGTTGCATATTTACTTCTTTACGATCAACATTTCTTTCGTTTCGATGCATATTTACTTTATTTTTATGAATATTTACTTCATTACAATCAACATTTCCTTCATTACGATGAATATATACTTCATTTTGATGCATATTTACTTCATTACGATCAATATTTCCTTCGTTTCGATGCATATTTACTTCATTTTGATTCATATTTGCTTCATTAAGATCAACATTTCCTTCATGTTGATGCATATTTACGTCATTTTTATGCATATTTACTTCATTACGATCAACATTTCTTCGTTTCGATGCATATTTACTTCATTTTGATGCAAATTTACTTCATTACGATCATCATTTCATTCGTTTCAATGCATATTTACTTCATTTTTTATGCATATTTAATTCATTACGAACAATATTTCCTTCATTTCAATGCATATTTACTTTATTTTTATGAATATTTACTTCATAATGATCAAAATTTTCTTCATTTTAATGCATATTTACTTCATTATGATCAACATTTTCTTCGTTTTGATACATATTTACTTAATTTTTATGCATATTTACTTTATTACGATCAACATTTCCTTCATTTCGATACATATGTACTTCATTTTGATGCATATTTACTTCATTACGATCAACATTTTTTTCGTTTCAATGCATATTTACTTTATTTTGATGAATATTTACTTCATTACGATCAACGTTTCCTTAGTTTCGATGCATATTTACTTTATTTTGATACATATTTTGATGCATATTTACTTCGTTTGGATGCATATTTCTTTCATTTCGATGCATATTTACTTCATTTTGATGCATATTACTTCATTAAGATCAACATTTCTTTCGTTTCAATGCGTATTTACTTCATTTCGATCAACATTTCCTTCATTTCGTTGCATATTTACATCATTTTGATGCATATTTACTTCATTACGGTCAACATTTCATTCGTTTCGATGCATATTTACTTCATTTTTATGCATATTTACTTCATTACTATCAATATTTCCTTTGTTTTGTTGCATATTTACTTCATTACAATTAACATTTTCTTCGTTTTGATGTATATTTTCTTCTTTTTTATGCCTATTTACTTCATTTTGATTCATATTTACTTCATTACGATCAACATTTCCTTCGTTTCGATGCATATTTACTTCATATTGATGTATATATTGATGGATATTTACTTTGTTTCGATGGATATTTCTTTCGTTTCGATGCACATTTCCTTCATTTTGATACATATTTATTTTATTACGACCAATATTTCCTTCGTTTCAATGCTTATTTACTTCATTTCGATGAACATTTCCTTTGTTTCGATGCATATTTACTTCTTTTTGATGCATATTTACTTCATTATGATCAACATTTCCTTCATTTCATTGCCTATTTACTTCATTTCGATCAACATTTCCTTCGTTTCGATGCATATTTACTTCATTTTTATGCATATTTACTTCATTACGGTCGACATTTCCTACGTTTCGTTGCACATTTACTTCATTATGATCAATATTTCCTTCGTTTTGATACATATTTACTTCATTTTTATGCATACTTAGTTCATTACGACAACATTTCCTTCGTTTCGATGCATATTTACTTCATTTTGATGAATATTAACTTCATTACGATCAATATTTCCTTTATTTCGATGCATATTTACTTCATTTTGATGCATATTTACTTAATTACGATCAATATTTCCTTCGTTTTGATGCATATTTACTTCATTTTGATGCATATTTACTTCATTATGATCAACATTTCCTTTGTTTCGATGCATATTTACTTCATTTTGATGCATATTTACTTCATTACGATCAACATCTTCATTTTCATGCATATTTACTTCATTACGATAAACGTTTCCTTCATTTCGATGCATGTTTACTTAATATTGATGTATATATTGATGGATATTACTTTATTTCGATGGATATTTTTTTCGTTTCGATGCATATTTACTTCATTTTGATACATATTTACTTCATTATGATCAATATTTCCTTCGTTTCAATGCTTATTTATTTCATTTCGATTAACATTTCCTTTGTTTCGATACATATTTACTTCTTTTTGATGCATATTTACTTCATTTCGATCAACATTTCCTTCGTTTCGTTGCATATTTACTTCATTACGATCAATATTTCATTAGTTTCGATGCTTATTTAATTCATTTTTATGCATATTTACTTCATTACGATGAACATTTCATTCGTTTGGTTGCATATTTACTTCATTACGATCAATATTTCCTTCGTTTCGATGCATATTTACTTTATTTTTATGAATATTTACTTCATTACAATCAATATTTCCTTCATTACGATGAATATTTACTTCATTTTGATGCATATTTACTTCATTACGATCAATATTTCCTTCGTTTCGATGCATATTCACTTCATTTTTATTCATATTTACTTCATTAAGATCAACATTTCCTTCATGTTGATGCATATTTACGTCATTTTTATGCATATTTACTTCATTACGATCAACATTTTCTTCGTTTCGATGCATATTTACTTCATTTTGATGCAAATTTACTTCATTACGATCATCATTTCATTCGTTTCAATGCATATTTACTTCATTTCGATCAACATTTCCTTCGTTTCGTTGCATATTTACTTCATTAAGATCAATATTTCATTAGTTTCGATGCATATTTACTTCATTTTTATGCATATTTACTTCATTACGATGAACATTTCATTCGTTTGGTTGCATATTTACTTCTTTACGATCAACATTTCTTTCGTTTCGATGCATATTTACTTTATTTTTATGAATATTTACTTCATTACAATCAACATTTCCTTCATTACGATGAATATATACTTCATTTTGATGCATATTTACTTCATTACGATCAATATTTCCTTCGTTTCGATGCATATTTACTTCATTTTGATTCATATTTGCTTCATTAAGATCAACATTTCCTTCATGTTGATGCATATTTACGTCATTTTTATGCATATTTACTTCATTACGATCAACATTTTTTCGTTTCGATGCATATTTACTTCATTTTGATGCAAATTTACTTCATTACGATCATCATTTCATTCGTTTCAATGCATATTTACTTCATTTTTTATGCATATTTAATTCATTACGAACAATATTTCCTTCATTTCAATGCATATTTACTTTATTTTTATGAATATTTACTTCATAATGATCAAAATTTTCTTCATTTTAATGCATATTTACTTCATTATGATCAACATTTTCTTCGTTTTGATACATATTTACTTAATTTTTATGCATATTTACTTTATTACGATCAACATTTCCTTCATTTCGATACATATGTACTTCATTTTGATGCATATTTACTTCATTACGATCAACATTTTTTTCGTTTCAATGCATATTTACTTTATTTTGATGAATATTTACTTCATTACGATCAACGTTTCCTTAGTTTCGATGCATATTTACTTTATTTTGATACATATTTTGATGCATATTTACTTCGTTTGGATGCATATTTCTTTCATTTCGATGCATATTTACTTCATTTTGATGCATATTACTTCATTAAGATCAACATTTCTTTCGTTTCAATGCGTATTTACTTCATTTCGATCAACATTTCCTTCATTTCGTTGCATATTTACATCATTTTGATGCATATTTACTTCATTACGGTCAACATTTCATTCGTTTCGATGCATATTTACTTCATTTTTATGCATATTTACTTCATTACTATCAATATTTCCTTTGTTTTGTTGCATATTTACTTCATTACAATTAACATTTTCTTCGTTTTGATGTATATTTTCTTCTTTTTTATGCCTATTTACTTCATTTTGATTCATATTTACTTCATTACGATCAACATTTCCTTCGTTTCGATGCATATTTACTTCATATTGATGTATATATTGATGGATATTTACTTTGTTTCGATGGATATTTCTTTCGTTTCGATGCACATTTCCTTCATTTTGATACATATTTATTTTATTACGACCAATATTTCCTTCGTTTCAATGCTTATTTACTTCATTTCGATGAACATTTCCTTTGTTTCGATGCATATTTACTTCTTTTTGATGCATATTTACTTCATTATGATCAACATTTCCTTCATTTCATTGCCTATTTACTTCATTTCGATCAACATTTCCTTCGTTTCGATGCATATTTACTTCATTTTTATGCATATTTACTTCATTGCGGTCGACATTTCCTACGTTTCGTTGCACATTTACTTCATTATGATCAATATTTCCTTCGTTTTGATACATATTTACTTCATTTTTATGCATACTTAGTTCATTACGACAACATTTCCTTCGTTTCGATGCATATTTACTTCATTTTGATGAATATTAACTTCATTACGATCAATATTTCCTTTATTTCGATGCATATTTACTTAATTACGATCAATATTTCCTTCGTTTTGATGCATATTTACTTCATTTTGATGCATATTTACTTCATTATGATCAACATTTCCTTTGTTTCGATGCATATTTACTTCATTTTGATGCATATTTACTTCATTACGATCAACATCTTCATTTTCATGCATATTTACTTCATTACGATAAACGTTTCCTTCATTTCGATGCATGTTTACATAATATTGATCTATATATTGATGGATATTACTTTATTTCGATGGATATTTTTTTCGTTTCGATGCATATTTACTTCATTTTGATACATATTTACTTCATTATGATCAATATTTCCTTCGTTTCAATGCTTATTTATTTCATTTCGATTAACATTTCCTTTGTTTCGATACATATTTACTTCCTTTTGATGCATATTTACTTCATTTCGATCAACATTTCCTTCGTTTCGTTGCATATTTACTTCATTACGATCAATATTTCATTAGTTTCGATGCTTATTTAATTCATTTTTATGCATATTTACTTCATTACGATGAACATTTCATTCGTTTGGTTGCATATTTACTTCATTACGATCAATATTTCCTTCGTTTCGATGCATATTTACTTTATTTTTATGAATATTTACTTCATTACAATCAATATTTCCTTCATTACGATGAATATTTACTTCATTTTGATGCATATTTACTTCATTACGATCAATATTTCCTTCGTTTCGATGCATATTCACTTCATTTTTATTCATATTTACTTCATTAAGATCAACATTTCCTTCATGTTGATGCATATTTACGTCATTTTTATGCATATTTACTTCATTACGATCAACATTTTCTTATTTTCGATGCATATTTACTTCATTTTGATGCAAATTTACTTCATTACGATCATCATTTCATTCGTTTCAATGCATATTTACTTCATTTTTTATGCATATTTACTTCATTACGAACAATATTTCCTTCATTTCAATGCATATTTACTTTATTTTTATGAATATTTACTTCACAATGATCAATATTTTCTTAATTTTAATGCATATTTACTTCATTACGATCAACATTTTCTTCGTTTTGATACATATTTATTTCATTTTTATGCATATTTATATTATTACGATCAACATTTCCTTCATTTCGATACATATGTACTTCATTTTGATGCATATTTACTTCATTACGATCAACATTTCCTTCGTTTCGATGCATATTTACTTTATTTTGATGAATATTTACTTCATTACGATCAACGTTTTCTTAGTTTCGATGCATATTTACTTTATTTTGATGCATATTTTGATGCATATTTACTTCGTTTCGATGCATATTTCTTTCGTTTCGATGCATATTTACTTCATTTTGATGCATATTTACTTAATTAAGATCAACATTTCTTTTGTTTCAATGCGTATTTACTTCATTTCGATCAACATTTCCTTCATTTCGTTGAATATTTACATCATTTTGATGCATATTTACTTCATTGCGATCAACATTTCATTCGTTTCGATGCATATTTACTTCATTTTTATGCATATTTACTTCATTACTATCAATATTTCATTTGTTTTGTTGCATATTTACTTCATTACGATTAACATTTTCTTCGTTTTGATGTATATTTTCTTCTTTTTGATCCATATTTACTTCATTTTGATTCATATTTACTTCATTACGATCAACATTTCCTTCGTTTCGATGCATATTTACTTCATATTGATGTATATATTGATGGATATTTACTTTGTTTCGATGGATATTTCTTTCATTTTGATGCATATTCCTTCATTTTGATACATATTTATTTCATTACGATCAATATTTCCTTCGTTTCAATGCTTATTTACTTCATTTCGATGAACATTTCCTTTGTTTCGATGCATATTTACTTCTTTTTTATGCATATTTACTTCATTATGATCAACATTTCCTTCATTTCATTGCCTATTTACTTCATTTCGATCAACATTTCTTTCGTTTCGATGCATATTTACTTCATTTTTATGCATATTTATTTCATTACGGTCGACATTTCCTTCGTTTCGTGGCACATTTACTTCATTATGATCAATATTTCCTTCGTTTTGATACATATTTACTTCATTTTTATGCATACTTACTTCATTACGACAACATTTCCTTCGTTTCGATGCATATTTACTTCATTATGATGAATATTAACTTCATTACGATCAATATTTCCTTCGTTTCGATGCATATTTACTTCATTTTGATGCATATTTACTTGATTACGATCAATATTTCCTTCGTTTTGATGCATATTTACTTCATTTTTAGGCATACTTACTTCATTACGACTACATTTCCTTCGTTTCGATGCATATTTACTTCATTTTGATGAATATTAACTTCATTATGATCAATATTTCCTTCGTCTCGATGCATATTTACTTCATTTTGATGCATATTTACTTCATTACGATCAATATTTCCTTCGTTTCGATGCATATTTACTTCATTTTGATGCATATTTACTTCATTACGATTAATATTTCCTTCGTTTTGATGCATATTTACTTCATTTTGATGCATATTTACTTCATTATGATCAACATTTCCTTTGTTTCGATGCATATTTACTTCATTTTGATGTATATTTACTTCATTACGATCAACATCTTCATTTTTATGCATATTTACTTCATTACGATAAACATTTCCTTCGTTTCGATGCATGTTTACTTCATATTGATGTATATATTGATGGATATTACTTTATTTCGATGGATATTTTTTTCATTTCGATGCATATTTACTTCATTTTGATACATATTTACTTCATTATGATCAATATTTCATTCGTTTCAATGCTTATTTATTTCATTTCGATCAACATTTCCTTTGTTTCGATGCATATTTACTTCTTTTTTATGCATATTTACTTCATTTTGATCAACATTTCCTTCGTTTCGTTGCATATTTACTGCATCACGATCAATATTTCATTAGTTTCGATGCATATTTACTTCATTTTTATGCATATTTACTTCATTACGATGAACATTTCATTCGTTTGGTTGCATATTTACTTCATTACGATCAACATTTCCTTCGTTTCGATGCATATTTACTTTATTTTATGAATATTTACTTCATTACAATCAACATTTCCTTCATTACGATGAATATTTACTTCATTGTGATGCATATTTACTTCATTACGATCAATATTTCATTCGTTTCGATGCATATTTACTTCATTTTTATTCGTATTTACTTCATTAAGATTAACATTTCCTTCATGTTGATGCATATTTACGTCATTTTTATGCATATTTACTTCATTACGATCAACATTTTCTTCGTTTCGATGCATATTTACTTCATTTTGATGCAAATTTACTTCATTACAATCATCATTTCATTCGTTTCAATGCATATTTACTTCATTTTTTATGCATATTTACTTCATTACGAACAATATTTCCTTCATTTCAATGCATATTTACTTTATTTTTATGAATATTTACTTCATAATGATCAACATTTTCTTCATTTTAATGCATATTTACTTCATTACGAACAACATTTTCTTCGTTTTGATACATATTTATTTCATTTTTATGCATATTTACTTTATTACGATCAACATTTCCTTCATTTCGATACATATGTACATCATTTTGATGCATATTTACTTCATTACAATCAACAATTCCTTCGTTTCGATGCATATTTACTTTATTTTGATGAATATTTACTTTATTACAATCAACGTTTCCATAGTTTCGATGCATATTTACTTTAATTTGATGCATATTTTGATGCATATATACTTCGTTTGGATACATATTTCTTTCGTTTCGATGCATATTTACTTCATTTTGATGCATATTTACTTCATTAAGATCAACATTTCTTTCGTTTCAATGCGTATTTACTTCATTTCGATCAACATTTCCTTCATTTCGTTGCATATTTACATCATTTTGATGCATATTTACTTCATTACGATCAATATTTCATTCGTTTCGATGCATATTTACTTCATTTTTATGCATATTTACTTCATTACTATAAATATTTCCTTTGTTTTATTGCATATTTACTTCATTACGATTAATATTTTCTTCGTTTTGATGTATATTTTCTTATTTTTGATGCATATTTACTTCATTTTGATTCATATTTACTTCATTACGATCAACATTTCCTACGTTTCGATGCATATTTACTTCATATTGATGTATATATTGATGGATATTTACTTTGTTTCGATGGATATTTCTTTCATTTCGATGCGTATTTCCTTCATTTTGATACATATTTATTTCATTACGATCAATATTTCTTTCGTTTCAATGCTTATTTACTTCATTTCGATGAACATTTCCTTTGTTTCGATGCATATTTACTTCTTTTTGATGCATATTTACTTCATTATGATCAACAATTCCTTCATTTCATTGCCTATTTACTTCATTTCGATCAACATTTCCTTCGTTTCGATGCATATTTACTTCACTTT
>JAHCLQ010000435.1:0-49939 GCA_023678885.1 Pogostemon cablin
TCATTTTGATGCATATTTACTTCATTACGATCAATATTTCATTCGTTTCGATGCATATTTACTTCATTTTTATGCATATTTACTTCATTACTATCAATTTTTCCTTTGTTTTGTTGCATATTTACTTCATTACGATTAACATTTTCTTCGTTTTGATGTATATTTTCTTCTTTTTGATGCATATTTACTTCATTTTGATTCATATTAACTTAATTACGATCAACATTTCCTTCGTTTCGATGCATATTTACTTCATATTGATGTATATATTGATGGATATTTACTTTGTTTCGATGGATATTTCTTTTGTTTCGATGCATATTCCTTCATTTTGATACATATTTATTCATTACGATCAATATTTCCTTCGTTTCAATGCTTATTTACTTCATTTCGATGAACATTTCCTTTGTTTCGATGCATATTTACTTCTTTTTTATGCATATTTACTTCATTATGATCAACATTTCCTTCATTTCATTGCCTATTTACTTCATTTCGATCAACATTTCCTTCGTTTCGATGCATATTTACCTCATTTTTATGCATATTTACTTCATTACGCTCGACATTTCCTTCGTTTCGTTGCACATTCACTTCATTATGATCAATATTTCCTTCATTTTGATACATATTTACTTCATTTTTATGCATACTTACTTCATTACGACAACATTTCCTTCGTTTCGATGCATATTTACTTCATTTTGATGAATATTAACTTTATTACGATCAATATATCCTTCGTTTCAATGAATATTTACTTCATTTTGATGCATATTTACTTCATTACGATCAATATTTCCTTCGTTTTGATGCATATTTACTTCATTTTGATGCATATTTACTTCATTATGATCAACATTTCCTTTGTTTCGATGCATATTTACTTCATTTTGATGCATATTTACTTAATTATGATCAACATCTTCATTTATATGCATATTTACTTCATTACGATAAACATTTCCTTCGTTTCGATGCGTGTTTACTACATATTGATGTATATATTGATGGATATTACTTTATTTCCATGGATATTTTTTTCGTTTCGATGCATATTTACTTCATTTTGGTACATATTTACTTCATTATGATCAATATTTCCTTCGTTTCAATGCTCATTTATTTCATTTCGATCAACATTTCCTTTGTTTCGATGCATATATACTTCTTTTTGATGCATATTTACTTCATTACGATCAACATTTCCTTCGTTTCGTTGCATATTTACTTCATTACGATCAATATTTCGTTAGTTTCAATTCATATTTACTTCATTTTTATGCATATTTACTTCATTACGATGAACATTTCATTCGTTTAGTTGCATATTTACTTCATTACGATCAATATTTCCTTCGTTTCGATGCATATTTACTTTATTTTTATGAATATTTACTTCATTACGATCAACATTTCCTTCATTACGATGAATATTTACTTCATTTTGATGCATATTTACTTTATTAAGATCAATATTTCCTTCGTTTCAATGCATATTCACTTTATTTTGATTCATATTTACTTCATTAAGATCAACATTTCCTTCATGTTGATGCATATTTACGTCATTTTTAAGTATATTTACTTCATTACGATCAACATTTTCTTCGTTTCGATCATATTTACTTCATTTTGATGCAAATTTACTTCATTACGATCATCATTTCATTCGTTTCAATGCATATTTACTTCATTACGAACAATATTTCCTTCATTTCAATGCATATTTACTTTATTTTTATGAATATTTACTTCATAATGATCAACATTTTCTTCATTTTAATGCATATTTACTTCATTACGAACAACATTTACTTCGTTTTGATACATAGTTACTTCATTTTTATGCATATTTACTTTATTACGATCAACATTTCCTTCATTTCGATGCATATTTATTTTATTTTTATGAATATTTACTTCATAACGATCAACATTTTCTTCATTTTGATACATTTTACTTCATTACGAACAACATTTTCTTCGTTTTGATACATTTTTTCCTCATTTTTTTTTGCATATTTACTTCATTTTGATGCATAGTAACTTCATTATGATCAATACTTCCTTAGTTTCGATGCATATTTACTTTATTTTTATGCATATTTTGATGCATATTTACTTCGTTTTGATGCATATTTCTTTCGTTTTGATTCATATTTACTTCATTTTGATGCACATTTACTTTATTACGATCAACATTTCCTTCGTTTCAATGCGTATTTACTTCATTTCGATCAACATTTCCTTCATTTTGTTGCATATTTACTTCATTTTGATTCATATTTACTTAATTACGATCAACATTTCATTCGTTTCAATGAATATTTACTTCATTTTTATGTATATTTACTATATTACGATGAACATTTCCTTCGTTTCGTTGCATATTTACTTCATTACGATCAACATTTCCATCATTTCGATTCATATTTTCTTCATTTCAATGCATATTTACTTCATTTTGATTCATATTTACTTCATTACGATCAACATTTTCATTTTTATTCATATTTACTTCATTACGATCAACATTTCCCTCGTTTTGAGGCATATTTACTTCATTCTGATGTATATTTACTTCATTATAATCAACATTTCCTCTATTTCGATGCATATTTACTTCATTTTGATGCATATTTACTTCAATACGACCAACATCTTCATTTTTATGCAAATTTACTTCATTACGATCAACATTTCCTTCGTTTCGATGCATATTTACTTCAATATGATGTATATATTGATGGATATTTACTTTGTTTCAATGGATATTTCTTTCGTTTTAATGCATATTTACTTCATTTTGATACATATTTATATCATTACGATCAATATTTCCTTCGTTTCAATGCTTATTTACTTCATTTCGATCAACATTTCCTTTGTCTCGATGCATATTTACTACTTTTTAACGCATATTTTCTTCATTACGATAAATATTTCCTTCATTTCATTGCCTATTTACATCATTTTAATGCATATTTACTTCATTACGATCAACATTTCATTTGTTTCGATGCATATTTTCTTCATATTTATGCATATTTACTTCATTACTATCAATATTTCCTTTGTTTTGTTGCATATTTACTTCATTACGATTAATATTTTATTCGTTTTGATGTATATTTTCTTCTTTTTGATGCATATTTACTTCATTTTGATTCATATTTACTTCATTACGATCAACATTTCCTTTGTTTCGATGCATATTTACTTCATATTGATGTATATATTGATGGATATTTACTTTGTTTCGATGGATATTTCTTTTGTTTCGATGCATATTTCCTTCATTTTGATACATATTTATTTCATTACGATCAATATTTCCTTCGTTTCAATGCTTATTTACTTCATTTCGATGAACATTTCCTTTGTTTCAATGCATATTTACTTCTTTTTTATGCATATTTACTTTATTATGATCAACATTTCCTTCATTTCATTGCCTATTTACTTCATTTCGATCAACATTTCCTTCGTTTCGATGCATATTTACTTCATTTTTATGCATATTTACTTCATTACGATCGACATTTCATTCGTTTCGTTGCACATTTACTTCATTATGATCAATATTTCCTTCGTTTTGATACATATTTACTTCATTTTTATGCATACTTACTTCATTACGACAATATTTCCTTCGTTTCGATGCATATTTACTTCATTTTGATGAATATTAACTTCATTACGATCAATATTTCCTTCGTTTCGAGGCATATTTACTTCATTTTGATGCATATTTACTTCATTACGATAAATATTTCATTCGTTTTGATGCATATTTACTTCATTTTGTTGCATATTTACTTCATTATGATCAACATTTCCTTTGTTTCGATGCATATTTACTTCATTTTGATGCATATTTACTTCATTACGATCAACATCTTCATTTTTATGCATATTTATTTCATTACGATAAATATTTCCTTCGTTTCGATGCATGTTTACTTCATATTGATGTAAATATTGATGGATATTACTTTATTTCGATGGATATTTTTTCGTTTCGATGCATATTTACTTCATTTTGATACATATATACTTCATTATGATTAATATTTCCTCGTTTCAATGCTTATTTATTTCATTTCGATCAACATTTCCTTCGTTTCGTTGCATATTTACTTCATTACGATCAATATTTCATTAGTTTCGATGCATATTTACTTCATTTTTATGCATATTTACTTCATTACGATGAACATTTCATTCGTTTGGTTGCATATTTACTTCATTACGATCAACATTTCCTTCGTTTCGATGCATATTTACTTTATTTTTATGAATATTTACTTCATTACGATCAACATTTCCTTCATTACGATGAATATTTACTTCATTTTGATGCATATTTAATTCATTACGATCAATATTTCCTTCGTTTCGATGCATATTCTCTTCATTTTGATTCATATTTACTTCATTAAAATCAACATTTCCTTCATGATGATGCATATTTACGTCATTTTTATGCATATTTACTTCATTACGATCAACATTTTCTTCGTTTCGATGCATATTTATTTTATTTTGATGCAAATTTACTTCATTACGATCATCATTTCATTCATTTCAAAGCACATTTACTTCATTTTTTGTGCATATTTACTTCATTACGAACAATATTTTCTTTATTTCAATGCATATTTACTTTATTTTTATGAATATTTACTTCATAACGATCAACATTTTCTTCATTTTGATGCATTTTACTTCATTACGAACAACATTTTCTTCGTTTTGATACATTTTTTCTTCATTTTTTTTGCATATTTACTTCATTTTGATGCATAGTAACTTCATTATGATCAATATTTCCTTAGTTTCGATGCATATCTACTTTATTTGATGCATATTTTGATCCATATTTACTTCGTTTTGATGCATATTTCTTTCGTTTTGATGAATATTTACTTCATTTTGATGCACATTTACTTTATTACGATCAACATTTCCTTCGTTTCAATGCGTATTTACTTCATTTGGATCTACATTTCCGTCATTTTGTTGCATATTTACTTCATTTTGATGTATATTTACTTTATTAAGATCAACATTTCATTCGTTTCAATGAATATTTACTTCATTTTTATGTATATTTACTTAATTACGATGAACATTTCCGTCGTTTCGTTGCATATTTACTTCATTACGATCAACATTTCCATTATTTCGATGCATATTTTCTTCATTTCAATGCATATTTACTTCATTTTGATACATATTTACTTCATTACGATCAACATTTTCTTCGTTTTGAGGCATATTTACTTCATTTTGATGCATATTTACTTCATTATAATCGACATTTCCTCTGTTTCGATGCATATTTACTTCATTTTGATGCATATTTACTTCATTATGATCAACATCTTCATTTTTATGCAAATTTACTTCATTACGATCAACATTTCCTTCGTTTCGATGCATATTTACTTCAATATGATGTATATATTTATGGATATTTACTTTGTTTCGATGGATATTTCTTTCGTTTCGATTCATATTTACTTCATTTTGATACATATTTATTTCATTACGATCAATATTTCCTTCGTTTCAATGCTTATTTACTTCATTTCGATCAATATTTCCTTTGTCTAGATGCATATTTACTTCTTTTTAACGTATATTTACTTTATTACGATCAACATTTCCTTCATTTCATTGTCTATTTACATCATTTTGATGCATATTTACTTCATTACGATCAACATTTCATTCGTTTCGATGCATATTTTCTTCATTTTTATGCATATTTACTTCATTACTATCAATATTTCCTTTGTTTTGTTGCATATTTACTTCATTACGATTAACATTTTCTTCGTTTTGATGTATATTTTCTTCTTTTTGATGCATATTCACTTCATTTTGATTCATATTTACTTCATTACGATCAACATTTCCTTCGTTTCGATGCATACTTACTTCGTATTGATGTATATATTGATGGATATTTACTTTGTTTCGATGGATATTTCTTTTGTTTCGATGCATATTTCCTTCATTTTGATACATATTTATTTCATTAAAATCAATATTTCCTTCGTTTCAATGCTTATTTACTTCATTTCAATGAACATTTCCTTTGTTTCGATGTATATTTACTTCTTTTTGATGCATATTTACTTCATTATGATCAACATTTCCTTCATTTCATTGCCTATTTACTTCATTTCGATCAACATTTCCTTCGTTTTGATGCATATTTACCTCATTTTTATGCATATTTAATTCATTACGATCGGCATTCCCTTCGTTTCGTTGCACATTCACTTCATTATGATCAATATTTCCTTCATTTTGATACATATTTACTTCATTTTTATGCATACTTACTTCATTACGACAATATTTCCTTCGTTTCGATGCATATTTACTTCATTTTGATGAATATTAACTTCATTACGATCAATATTTCCTTCGTTTCAATGCATATTTACTTCATTTTGATGCATATTTACTTCATTACGATCAATATTTCCTTCGTTTTGATGCATATTTACTTCATTTTGATGCATATTTACTTCATTATGATCAACATTTCCTTTGTTTCGATGCATATTTACTTCATTTTGATGCATATTTACTTCATTACGATCAACATTTTCATTTTTATGCATATTTACTTCATTACGATAAACATTTCCTTCGTTTCGATGCATGTTTACTTCATATTGATGTATATATTGATGGATATTACTTTATTTCGATGGATATTTTTTTCGTTTCGATGCATATTTACTTCATTTTGATACATATTTGCTTCATTATGATCAATATTTCCTTCGTTTCAATGCTTATTTATTTCATTTTGATCAATATTTCCTTTGTTTCGATGCATATTTACTTCTTTTTTATGCATATTTACTTCATTTCGATCAACATTTCCTTCATTTCGTTGCATATTTACTTTATTACGATCAATATTTCAATAGTTTCAATGCATATTTACTTCATTTTTATGCATATTTACTTCATTACGATGAACATTTCATTCGTTTGGTTGCATATTTACTTCATTACGATCAATATTTCCTTCGTTTCGACGCATATTTACTTTAATTTTATGAATATTTACTTCATTACGATCAACATTTCCTTCATTACGATGAATATTTACTTCATTTTGATGCATATTTAATTCATTACGATCAATATTTCCTTCGTTTCGATGCATATTCTCTTCATTTTGATTCATATTTACTTCATAACGATCAACATTTTCTTCATTTTGATGCATTTTACTTCATTACGAACAACATTTTCTTCGTTTTGATACATTTTTTCTTCATTTTTTTTGCATATTTACTTCATTTTGATGCATAGTAACTTCATTATGATCAATATTTCCTTAGTTTCGATGCATATCTACTTTATTTGATGCATATTTTGATCCATATTTACTTCGTTTTGATGCATATTTCTTTCGTTTTGATGAATATTTACTTCATTTTGATGCACATTTACTTTATTACGATCAACATTTCCTTCGTTTCAATGCGTATTTACTTCATTTCGATCTACATTTCCTTCATTTTGTTGCATATTTACTTCATTTTGATGCATATTTACTTTATTAAGATCAACATTTCATTCGTTTCAATGAATATTTACTTCATTTTTATGTATATTTACTTAATTACGATGAACATTTCCTTCGTTTCGTTGCATATTTACTTCATTACGATCAACATTTCCATTATTTCGATGCATATTTTCTTCATTTCAATGCATATTTACTTCATTTTGATACATATTTACTTCATTACGATCAACATTTTCTTCGTTTTGAGGCATATTTACTTCATTTTGATGCATATTTACTTCATTATAATCGACATTTCCTCTGTTTCGATGCACATTTACTTCATTTTGATGCATATTTACTTCATTATGATCAACATCTTCATTTTTATGCAAATTTACTTCATTACGATCAACATTTCCTTCGTTTCGATGCATATTTACTTCAATATGATGTATATATTTATGGATATTTACTTTGTTTCGATGGATATTTCTTTCGTTTCGATGCATATTTACTTCATTTTGATACATATTTATTTCATTACGATCAATATTTCCTTCGTTTCAATGCTTATTTACTTCATTTCGATCAATTATTCCTTTGTCTAGATGCATATTTACTTCTTTTTAACGTATATTTACTTTATTACGATCAACATTTCCTTCATTTCATTGTCTATTTACATCATTTTGATGCATATTTACTTCATTACGATCAACATTTCATTCGTTTCGATGCATATTTTCTTCATTTTTATGCATATTTACTTCATTACTATCAATATTTCCTTTGTTTTGTTGCATATTTACTTCATTACGATTAACATTTTCTTCGTTTTGATGTATATTTTCTTCTTTTTGATGCATATTTACTTTATTTTGATTCATATTTACTTCATTACGATCAACATTTCCTTCGTTTCGATGCATACTTACTTCGTATTGATGTATATATTGATGGATATTTACTTTGTTTCGATGGATATTTCTTTTGTTTCGATGCATATTTCCTTAATTTTGATACATATTTATTTCATTAAAATCAATATTTCCTTCGTTTCAATGCTTATTTACTTCATTTCAATGAACATTTCCTTTGTTTCGATGTATATTTACTTCTTTTTGATGCATATTTACTTCATTATGATCAACATTTCCTTCATTTCATTGCCTATTTACTTCATTTCGATCAACATTTCCTTCGTTTTGATGCATATTTACCTCATTTTTATGCATATTTAATTCATTACGATCGGCATTCCCTTCGTTTCGTTGCACATTCACTTCATTATGATCAATATTTCCTTCATTTTGATACATATTTACTTCATTTTTATGCATACTTACTTCATTACGACAATATTTCCTTCGTTTCGATGCATATTTACTTTATTTTGATGAATATTAACTTCATTACGATCAATATTTCCTTCGTTTCAATGCATATTTACTTCATTTTGATGCATATTTACTTCATTACGATCAATATTTCCTTCGTTTTGATGCATATTTACTTCATTTTGATGCATATTTACTTCATTATGATCAACATTTCCTTTGTTTCGATGCATATTTACTTCATTTTGATGCATATTTACTTCATTACGATCAACATCTTCATTTTTATGCATATTTACTTCATTACGATAAACATTTCCTTCGTTTCGATGCATGTTTACTTCATATTGATGTATATATTGATGGATATTACTTTATTTCGATGGATATTTTTTTTGTTTCGATGCATATTTACTTCATTTTGATACATATTTGCTTCATTATGATCAATATTTCCTTCGTTTCAATGCTTATTTATTTCATTTTGATCAATATTTCCTTTGTTTCGATGCATATTTACTTCTTTTTTATGCATATTTACTTCATTTCGATCAACATTTCCTTCGTTTCGTTGCATATTTACTTCATTACGATCAATATTTCAATAGTTTCAATGCATATTTACTTCATTTTTATGCATATTTACTTCATTACGATGAACATTTCATTCGTTTGGTTGCATATTTACTTCATTACGATCAATATTTCCTTCGTTTCGATGCATATTTACTTTAATTTTATGAATATTTACTTCATTACGATCAACATTTCCTTCATTACGATGAATATTTACTTTATTTTGATGCATATTTAATTCATTACGATCAATATTTCCTTCGTTTCGATGCATATTCTCTTCATTTTGATTCATATTTACTTCATAACGATCAACATTTTCTTCATTTTGATGCATTTTACTTCATTACGAACAACATTTTCTTCGTTTTGATACATTTTTTCTTCATTTTTTTTGCATATTTACTTCATTTTGATGCATAGTAACTTCATTATGATCAATATTTCCTTAGTTTCGATGCATATCTACTTTATTTGATGCATATTTTGATCCATATTTACTTCGTTTTGATGCATATTTCTTTCGTTTTGATGAATATTTACTTCATTTTGATGCACATCTTTATTACGATCAACATTTCCTTCGTTTCAATGCGTATTTACTTCATTTCGATCTACATTTCCTTCATTTTGTTGCATATTTACTTCATTTTGATGCATATTTACTTTATTAAGATCAACATTTCATTCGTTTCAATGAATATTTACTTCATTTTTATGTATATTTACTTAATTACGATGAACATTTCCTTCGTTTCGTTGCATATTTACTTCATTACGATCAACATTTCCATTATTTCGATGCATATTTTCTTCATTTCAATGCATATTTACTTCATTTTGATACATATTTACTTCATTACGATCAACATTTTCTTCGTTTTGAGGCATATTTACTTCATTTTGATGCATATTTACTTCATTATAATCGACATTTCCTCTATTTCCTCTGTTTCGATGCATATTTACTTCATTTTGATGCATATTTACTTCATTATGATCAACATCTTCATTTTTATGCAAATTTACTTGATTACGATCAACATTTCCTTCGTTTCGATGCATATTTACTTCAATATGATGTATATATTTATGGATATTTACTTTGTTTCGATGGATATTTCTTTCGTTTCGATGCATATTTACTTCATTTTGATACATATTTATTTCATTACGATCAATATTTCCTTCGTTTCAATGCTTATTTACTTCATTTCGATCAATTATTCCTTTGTCTAGATGCATATTTACTTCTTTTTAACGTATATTTACTTTATTACGATCAACATTTCCTTCATTTCATTGTCTATTTACATCATTTTGATGCATATTTACTTCATTACGATCAACATTTCATTCGTTTCGATGCATATTTTCTTCATTTTTATGCATATTTACTTCATTACTATCAATATTTCCTTTGTTTTGTTGCATATTTACTTCATTACGATTAACATTTTCTTCGTTTTGATGTATATTTTCTTCTTTTTGATGCATATTTACTTTATTTTGATTCATATTTACTTCATTACGATCAACATTTCCTTCGTTTCGATGCATACTTACTTCGTATTGATGTATATATTGATGGATATTTACTTTGTTTCGATGGATATTTCTTTTGTTTCGATGCATATTTCCTTCATTTTGATACATATTTATTTCATTAAAATCAATATTTCCTTCGTTTCAATGCTTATTTACTTCATTTCAATGAACATTTCCTTTGTTTCGATGTATATTTACTTCTTTTTGATGCATATTTACTTCATTATGATCAACATTTCCTTCATTTCATTGCCTATTTACTTCATTTCGATCAACATTTCCTTCGTTTTGATGCATATTTACCTCATTTTTATGCATATTTAATTCATTACGATCGACATTCCCTTCGTTTCGTTGCACATTCACTTCATTATGATCAATATTTCCTTCATTTTGATACATATTTACTTCATTTTTATGCATACTTACTTCATTACGACAATATTTCCTTCGTTTCGATGCATATTTACTTTATTTTGATGAATATTAACTTCATTACGATCAATATTTCCTTCGTTTAAATGCATATTTACTTCATTTTGATGCATATTTACTTCATTACGATCAATATTTCCTTCGTTTTGATGCATATTTACTTCATTTTGATGCATATTTACTTCATTATGATCAACATTTCCTTTGTTTCGATGCATATTTACTTCATTTTGATGCATATTTACTTCATTACGATCAACATCTTCATTTTTATGCATATTTACTTCATTACGATAAACATTTCCTTCGTTTCGATGCATGTTTACTTCATATTGATGTATATATTGATGGATATTACTTTATTTCGATGGATATTTTTTTTGTTTCGATGCATATTTACTTCATTTTGATACATATTTGCTTCATTATGATCAATATTTCCTTCATTTCAATGCTTATTTATTTCATTTTGATCAATATTTCCTTTGTTTCGATGCATATTTACTTCTTTTTTATGCATATTTACTTCATTTCGATCAACATTTCCTTCGTTTCGTTGCATATTTACTTCATTACGATCAATATTTCAATAGTTTCAATGCATATTTACTTCATTTTTATGCATATTTACTTCATTACGATGAACATTTCATTCATTTGGTTGCATATTTACTTCATTACGATCAATATTTCCTTCGTTTCGATGCATATTTACTTTAATTTTATGAATATTTACTTCATTACGATCAACATTTCCTTCATTACGATGAATATTTACTTCATTTTGATGCATATTTAATTCATTACGATCAATATTTCCTTCGTTTCGATGCATATTCTCTTCATTTTGATTCATATTTACTTCATAACGATCAACATTTTCTTCATTTTGATGCATTTTACTTCATTACGAACAACATTTTCTTCATTTTGATACATTTTTTCTTCATTTTTTTTTGCATATTTACTTCATTTTGATGCATAGTAACTTCATTATGATCAATATTTCCTTAGTTTCGATGCATATCTACTTTATTTGATGCATATTTTGATCCATATTTACTTCGTTTTGATGCATATTTCTTTCGTTTTGATGAATATTTACTTCATTTTGATGCACATTTACTTTATTACGATCAACATTTCCTTCGTTTCAATGCGTATTTACTTCATTTCGATCTACATTTCCTTCATTTTGTTGCATATTTACTTCATTTTGATGCATATTTACTTTATTAAGATTAACATTTCATTCGTTTCAATGAATATTTACTTCATTTTTATGTATATTTACTTAATTACGATGAACATTTCCTTCGTTTCGTTGCATATTTACTTCATTACGATCAACATTTCCATTATTTCGATGCATATTTTCTTCATTTCAATGCATATTTACTTCATTTTGATACATATTTACTTCATTACGATCAACATTTTCTTCGTTTTGAGGCATATTTACTTCATTTTGATGCATATTTACTTCATTATAATCGACATTTCCTCTGTTTCGATGCATATTTACTTCATTTTGATGCATATTTACTTCATTATGATCAACATCTTAATTTTTATGCAAATTTACTTCATTACGATCAACATTTCCTTCGTTTCGATGCATATTTACTTCAATATGATGTATATATTTATGGATATTTACTTTGTTTCGATGGATATTTCTTTCGTTTCGATGCATATTTACTTCATTTTGATACATATTTATTTCATTACGATCAATATTTCCTTCGTTTCAATGCTTATTTACTTCATTTCGATCAATATTTCCTTTGTCTAGATGCATATTTACTTCTTTTTAACGTATATTTACTTTATTACGATCAACATTTCCTTCATTTCATTGTCTATTTACATCATTTTGATGCATATTTACTTCATTACGATCAACATTTCATTCGTTTCGATGCATGTTTTCTTCATTTTTATGCATATTTACTTCATTACTATCAATATTTCCTTTGTTTTGTTGCATATTTACTTCATTACGATTAACATTTTCTTCGTTTTGATGTATATTTTCTTCTTTTTGATGCATATTTACTTCATTTTGATTCATTTTTACTTCATTACGATCAACATTTCCTTCGTTTCGATGCATATTTACTTCGTATTGATGTATATATTGATGGATATTTACTTTGTTTCGATGGATATTTCTTTTCTTTCGATGCATATTTCCTTCATTTTGATACATATTTATTTTATTAAAATCAATATTTCCTTCGTTTCAATGCTTATTTACTTCATTTCAATGAACATTTCCTTTGTTTCGATGTATATTTACTTCTTTTTGATGCATATTTACTTCATTATGATCAACATTTCCTTCATTTCATTGCCTATTTACTTCATTTCGATCAATATTTCCTTCGTTTCGATGCATATTTACCTCATTTTTATGCATATTTAATTCATTACGATCGACATTTCCTTCGTTTCGTTGCACATTCACTTCATTATGATCAATATTTCCTTCATTTTGATACATATTTACTTCATTTTTATGCATACTTACTTCATTACGACAATATTTCCTTCGTTTCGATGCATATTTACTTCATTTTGATGAATATTAACTTCATTACGATCAATATTTCCTTCGTTTCAATGCATATTTACTTCATTTTGATGCATATTTACTTCATTACGATCAATATTTCCTTCGTTTTGATGCATATTTACTTCATTTTGATGCATATTTACTTCATTATGATCAACATTTCCTTTGTTTCGATGCATATTTACTTCATTTTGATGCATATTTACTTCATTACGATCAACATCTTCATTTTTATGCATATTTACTTCATTACGATAAACATTTCCTTCGTTTCGATGCATGTTTACTTCATATTGATGTATATATTGATGGATATTACTTTATTTCGATGGATATTTTTTTCGTTTCGATGCATATTTACTTCATTTTGATACATATTTGCTTCATTATGATCAATATTTCCTTCGTTTCAATGCTTATTTATTTCATTTTGATCAATATTTCCTTTGTTTCGATGCATATTTACTTCTTTTTTATGCATATTTACTTCATTTCGATCAACATTTCCTTCGTTTCGTTGCATATTTACTTCATTACGATCAATATTTCATTAGTTTCAATGCATATTTACTTCATTTTTATGCATATTTACTTCATTACGATGAACATTTCATTCGTTTGGTTGCATATTTACTTCATTACGATCAATATTTACTTCGTTTCGATGCATATTTACTTTATTTTTATGAATATTTACTTCATTACGATCAACATTTCCTTCATTACGATGAATATTTACTTCATTTTGATGCATATTTAATTCATTACGATCAATGTTTCCTTCGTTTCGATGCATATTCTCTTCATCTTGATTCATATTTACTTAATTAAGATCAACATTTCCTTCATGATGATGCATATTTACGTCATTTTTATGCATATTTACTTCATTACGATCAACATTTTCTTCGTTTCGATGCATATTTACTTCATTTTGATGCAAATTTACTTCATTACGATCATCATTTCATTCGTTTCAAAGCACATTTACTTCATTTTTTGTGCATATTTACTTCATTACGAACAATATTTCCTTCATTTCAATGCATATTTACTTTATTTTTATGAATATTTACTTCATAACGATCAACATTTTCTTCATTTTGATGCATTTTACTTCATTACGAACAACATTTTCTTCGTTTTGATACATTTTTTCTTCATTTTTTTTGCATATTTACTTCATTTTGATGCATAGTAACTTCATTATGATCAATATTTCCTTAGTTTCGATGCATATTTACTTTATTTTGATGCATATTTTGATCCATATTTACTTCGTTTTGATGCATATTTCTTTCGTTTTGATGAATATTTACTTCATTTTGATGCACATTTACTTTATTACGATCAACATTTCCTTCGTTTCATTGCGTATTTACTTCATTTCGATCAACATTTCCTTCATTTTGTTCCATATTTACTTCATTTTGATGCATATTTACTTTATTACGATCAACATTTCATTCGTTTCAATGAATATTTACTTCATTTTTATGTATATTTACTTAATTACGATGAACATTTCCTTCGTTTCGTTGCATGTTTACTTCATTACGATCAACATTTCCATTATTTCTATGCATATTTTCTTCATTTCAATGCATATTTACTTCATTTTGATTCACATTTACTTCATTACGATCAACATTTTCTTCGTTTTGAGGCATATTTGCTTCATTTTGATGCATATTTACTTCATTTTGATGAATATTTACTTCATTATGATCAACATCTTCGTTTTTATGCAAATTTACTTCATTACGATCAACATTTCCTTCGTTTCGATGCATATTTACTTCAATATGATGTATATATTTATGGATATTTACTTTGTTTCGATGGATATTTCTTTCGTTTTGATGCATATTTACTTCATTTTGATACATATTTATTTCATTACGATCAATATTTCCTTCGTTTCAATGCTTATTTACTTCATTTCGATCAATATTTCCTTTGTCTCGATGCATATTTACTTCTTTTTAACGTATATTTACTTTATTACGATCAACATTTCCTTCATTTCATTGCCTATTTACATCATTTTGATGCATATTTACTTCATTACGATCAACATTTCATTCGTTTCGATGCATTTTGTTCATTTTTATGCATATTTACTTCATTACTATCAATATTTCCTTTGTTTTGTTGCATATTTACTTCATTACGATTAACATTTTCTTCGTTTTGATGTATATTTTCTTCTTTTTGATGCATATTTACTTCATTTTTATTCATATTTACTCATTACGATCAACATTTCCTTCGTTTCGATGCATATTTACTTCATATTGATGTATATATTGATGGATATTTACTTTGTTTCGATGGATATTTCTTTTGTTTCGATGCATATTTCCTTCATTTTGATACATATTTATTTCATTAAGATCAATATTTCCTTCGTTTCAATGCTTATTTACTTCATTTCGATGAACATTTCCTTTGTTTCGATGTATATTTATTTCTTTTTGATGCATATTTACTTCATTATGATCAACATTTCCTCCATTTCATTGCCTATTTACTTCATTTAGATCAACATTTCCTTCGTTTCGATGCATATTTACCTCATTTTTATGCATATTTAATTCATTACGATCGACATTTCCTTCGTTTCATTGCACATTCACTTCATTATGATCAATATTTCCTTCATTTTGATACATATTTACTTCATTTTTATGCATACTTACTTCATTACGACAATATTTCCTTCGTTTCGATGCATATTTACTTCATTTTGATGAATATTAACTTCATTACGATCAATATTTCCTTCGTTTCAATGCATATTTACTTCATTTTGATGCATATTTACTTCATTACGATCAATATTTCCTTCGTTTTGATGCATATTTACTTCATTTTGATGCATATTTACTTCATTATGATCAACATTTCCTTTGTTTCGATGCATATTTACTTCATTTTGATGCATATTTACTTCATTACGATCAACATCTTCATTTTTATGCATATTTACTTCATTACAATAAACATTTCCTTCGTTTCGATGCATGTTTACTTCATATTGATGTATATATTGATGGATATTACTTTATTTCGATGGATATTTTTTTCGTTTCGATGCATATTTACTTCATTTTGATACATATTTGCTTCATTATGATCAATATTTCCTTCGTTTCAATGCTTATTTATTTCATTTTGATCAATATTTCCTTTGTTTCGATGCATATTTACTTCTTTTTTATGCATATTTACTTCATTTCGATCAACATTTCCTTCGTTTCGTTGCATATTTACTTCATTACGATCAATATTTCAATAGTTTCAATGCATATTTACTTCATTTTTATGCATATTTACTTCATTACGATGAACATTTCATTCGTTTGGTTGCATATTTACTTCATTACGATCAATATTTCCTTCGTTTCGATGCATATTTACTTTAATTTTATGAATATTTACTTCATTACGATCAACATTTCCTTCATTACGATGAATATTTACTTCATTTTGATGCATATTTAATTCATTACGATCAATATTTTCTTCGTTTCGATGCATATTCTCTTCATTTTGATTTATATTTACTTCATAACGATCAACATTTTCTTCATTTTGATGCATTTTACTTCATTACGAACAACATTTTCTTCGTTTTGATACATTTTTTCTTCATTTTTTTGCATATTTACTTCATTTTGATGCATAGTAACTTCATTATGATCAATATTTCCTTAGTTTCGATGCATATCTACTTTATTTGATGCATATTTTGATCCATATTTACTTCGTTTTGATGCATATTTCTTTCGTTTTGATGAATATTTACTTCATTTTGATGCACATTTACTTTATTACGATCAACATTTCCTTCGTTTCAATGCGTATTTACTTCATTTCGATCTACATTTCCTTCATTTTGTTGCATATTTACTTCATTTTGATGCATATTTACTTTATTAAGATCAACATTTCATTCGTTTCAATGAATATTTACTTCATTTTTATGTATATTTACTTAATTACGATGAACATTTCCTTCGTTTCGTTGCATATTTACTTCATTACGATCAACATTTCCATTATTTCGATGCATATTTTCTTCATTTCAATGCATATTTACTTCATTTTGATACATATTTACTTCATTACGATCAACATTTTCTTCGTTTTGAGGCATATTTACTTCATTTTGATGCATATTTACTTCATTATAATCGACATTTCCTCTGTTTCGATGCATATTTACTTCATTTTGATGCATATTTACTTCATTATGATCAACATCTTCATTTTTATGCAAATTTACTTCATTACGATCAACATTTCCTTCGTTTCGATGCATATTTACTTCAATATGATGTATATATTTATGGATATTTACTTTGTTTCGATGGATATTTCTTTCGTTTCGATGCATATTTACTTCATTTTGATACATATTTATTTCATTACGATCAATATTTCCTTCGTTTCAATGCTTATTTACTTCATTTCGATCAATATTTCCTTTGTCTAGATGCATATTTACTTCTTTTTAACGTATATTTACTTTATTACGATCAACATTTCCTTCATTTCATTGTCTATTTACATCATTTTGATGCATATTTACTTCATTACGATCAACATTTCATTCGTTTCGATGCATGTTTTCTTCATTTTTATGCATATTTACTTCATTACTATCAATATTTCCTTTGTTTTGTTGCATATTTACTTCATTACGATTAACATTTTCTTCGTTTTGATGTATATTTTCTTCTTTTTGATGCATATTTACTTCATTTTGATTCATATTTACTTCATTACGATCAACATTTCCTTCGTTTCGATGCATATTTACTTCGTATTGATGTATATATTGATGGATATTTACTTTGTTTCGATGGATATTTCTTTTGTTTCGATGCATATTTCCTTCATTTTGATACATATTTATTTCATTAAAATCAATATTTCCTTCGTTTCAATATTTTATTTACTTCATTTCAATGAACATTTCCTTTGTTTCGATGTATATTTACTTCTTTTTGATGCATATTTACTTCATTATGATCAACATTTCCTTCATTTCATTGCCTATTTACTTCATTTCGATCAACATTTCCTTCGTTTCGATGCATATTTACCTCATTTTTATGCATATTTAATTCATTACGATCGACATTTCCTTCGTTTCGTTGCACATTCACTTCATTATGATCAATATTTCCTTCATTTTGATACATATTTACTTCATTTTTATGCATACTTACTTCATTACGACAATATTTCCTTCGTTTCGATGCATATTTACTTAATTTTGATGAATATTAACTTCATTACGATCAATATTTCCTTCGTTTCAATGCATATTTACTTCATTTTGATGCATATTTACTTCATTACGATCAATATTTCCTTCGTTTTGATGCATATTTACTTCATTTTGATGCATATTTACTTCATTATGATCAACATTTCCTTTGTTTCGATGCATATTTACTTCATTTTGATGCATATTTACTTCATTACGATCAACATCTTCATTTTTATGCATATTTACTTCATTACGATAAACATTTCCTTCGTTTCGATGCATGTTTACTTCATATTGATGTATATATTGATGGATATTACTTTATTTCGATGGATATTTTTTTCGTTTCGATGCATATTTACTTCATTTTGATACATATTTGCTTCATTATGATCAATATTTCCTTCGTTTCAATGCTTATTTATTTCATTTTGATCAATATTTCCTTTGTTTCGATGCATATTTACTTCTTTTTTATGCATATTTACTTCATTTCGATCAACATTTCCTTCGTTTCGTTGCATATTTACTTCATTACGATCAATATTTCGTTAGTTTCAATGCATATTTACTTCATTTTTATGCATATTTACTTCATTACGATGAACATTTCATTCGTTTAGTTGCATATTTACTTCATTACGATCAATATTTCCTTCGTTTCGATGCATATTTACTTTATTTTTATGAATATTTACTTCATTACGATCAACATTTCCTTCATTACGATGAATATTTACTTCATTTTGATGCATATTTAATTCATTACGATCAATATTTCCTTCGCTTCGATGCATATTCTCTTCATTTTGATTCATATTTACTTCATTAAGATCAACATTTCCTTCATGATGATGCATATTTACGTCATTTTTATGCATATTTACTTCATTACGATCAACATTTTCTTCGTTTCGATGCATATTTACTTCATTTTGATGCAAATTTACTTCATTACGATGATCATTTCATTCGTTTCAAAGCACATTTACTTCATTTTTTGTGCATATTTATTTCATTACGAACAATATTTCCTTCATTTCAATGCATATTTACTTTATTTTTATGAATATTTACTTCATAACGATCAACATTTTCTTCATTTTGATGCATTTTACTTCATTACGAACAACATTTTCTTCGTTTTGATACATTTTTTCTTTATTTTTTTTGCATATTTACTTCATTTTGATGCATAGTAACTTCATTATGATCAATATTTCCTTAGTTTCGATGCATATTTACTTTATTTTGATGCATATTTTGATCCATATTTACTTCGTTTTGATGCATATTTCTTTCGTTTTGATGAATATTTACTTCATTTTGATGCACATTTACTTTATTACGTTCAACATTTCCTTCGTTTCATTGCGTATTTACTTCATTTCGATCAACATTTCCTTCATTTTGTTCCATATTTACTTCATTTTGATGCATATTTACTTTATTACGATCAACATTTCATTCATTTCAATGAATATTTACTTCATTTTTATGTATATTTACTTAATTACGATGAACATTTCCTTCGTTTCGTTGCATGTTTACTTCATTACGATCAACATTTCCATTATTTCGATGCATATTTTCTTCATTTCAATGCATATTTACTTCATTTTGATTCATATTTACTTCATTACGATCAACATTTTCTTCGTTTTGAGGCATATTTACTTCATTTTGATGCATATTTACTTCATTTTGATGCATATTTACTTCATTATGATCAACATCTTCATTTTTATGCAAATTTACTTCATTATGATCAACATTTCCTTCGTTTCGATGCATATTTACTTCAATATGATGTATATATTTATGGATATTTACTTTGTTTCGATGGATATTTCTTTCGTTTCGATGCATATTTACTTCATTTTGATACATATTTATTTCATTAAGAACAATATTTCCTTCGTTTCAATGCTTATTTACTTCATTCCGATCAATATTTCCTTTGTCTTGATGTATATTTACTTATTTTTAACGTATATTTACTTTATTACGATCAACATTTCCTTCATTTCATTGCCTATTTACATCATTTTGATGCATATTTACCTAATTACGATCAGCATTTCATTCGTTTCGATGCATATTTTCTTCATTTTTATGCATATTTACTTCATTACTATCAATATTTCCTTTGTTTTGTTGCATATTTACTTCATTACGATTAACATTTTCTTCGTTTTGATGTATATTTTCTTCTTTTTGATGCATATTTACTTCATTTTGATTCATATTTACTTCATTACGATCAACATTTCCTTCGTTTCGATGCATATTTACTTCATATTGATGTATATATTGATGGATATTTACTTTGTTTCGATGGATATTTCTTTTGTTTTTATGCATATTTCATTCATTTTGATACATATTTATTTCATTACGATCAATATTTCCTTCGTTTCAATGCTTATTTACTTCATTTCGATGAACATTTCCTTTGTTTCGACGTATATTTAATTCTTTTTTATGCATATTTACTTCATTATGATCAACATTTCCTTCATTTCATTGTCAATTTACTTCATTTCGATCAACATTTCCTTCGTTTCGATGCATATTTACCTCATTTTTATGCATATTTAATTCATTACGATCGACATTTCCTTCGTTTCGTTGCACATTCACTTCATTATGATCAATATTTCCTTCATTTTGATACATATTTACTTCATTTTTATGCATACTTACTTCATTACGACAACATTTCCTTCGTTTCGATGCATATTTACTTCATTTTGATGAATATTAACTTCATTACGATCAATATTTCCTTCGTTTCAATGCATATTTACTTCATTTTGATGCATATTTACTTCATTACGATCAATATTTCCTTCGTTTTGATGCATATTTACTTCATTTTGATGCATATTTACTTCATTATGATCAACATTTCCTTTGATTCGATCCATATTTACTTCATTTCTATGCATATTTACTTCATTACGATAAAAATTTCCTTCGTTTCGATGCATGTTTACCTCATATTTATGTATATATTGATGGATATTACTTTATTTCGATAGATATTTTTTTCGTTTCGACGCATATTTACTTCATTTTGATACATATTTACTTCATTATGATCAATATTTCATTCGTTTCAATGCTTATTTATTTCATTTCGATCAACATTTCCTTTGTTTCGATGCATATTTACTTCTTTTTTATGCATATTTACTTCATTTCGATCAACATTTCCTTCGTTTCGTTGCATATTTACTTCATTACGATCAATATTTCATTAGTTTCAATGCATATTTATTTCATTTTTATGCATATTTACTTCATTACGATGAACATTTCATTCATTTGGTTGCATATTTACTTCATTACGATCAATATTTCCTTCGTTTCGATGCATATTTACTTTATTTTTATGAATATTTACTTCATTACGATCAACATTTCCTTCATTACGATGAATATTTACTTTATTTTGATGCATATTTACTTCATTAAGATCAATATTTCCTTCGTTTCGATGCATATTCACTTTATTTTGATTCATATTTACTTCATTAAGATCAACATTTCCTTCTTGTTGATGCATATTTACGTCATTTTTATGCATATTTACTTCATTACGATCAACATTTTCTTCGTTTCGATGCATATTTACTTCATTTTGATGCAAATTTACTTCATTACGATCATCATTTCATTCGTTTCAATGCATATTTACTTCATTTTTTATGCATATTTACCTCATTACGAACAATATTTCCTCAATTTCAATGCATATTTACTTTATTTTTATGAATATTTACATCATAATGATCAACATTTTCTTCATTTTAATGCATATTTACTTCATTACGAACATCATTTTCTTCGTTTTGATACATATTTACTTCATTTTTATGCATATTTACTTTATTACGATCAACATTTCATTCATTTCGATGCATATTTATTTTATTTTTATGAATATTTACTTCTTAACGATCAACATTTTCTTCATTTTGATGCATTTTACTTCATTATGAACAACATTTTTTTCGTTTTGATACATTTTTTCTACATTTTTTTTGCATATTTACTTCATTTTGATGCATAGTAACTTCATTATGATCAATACTTCCTTAGTTTCGATGCATATTTACTTTATTTTGATGCATATTTTGATGCATATTTACTTCGTTTTGATGCATATTTCTTTCGTTTTGATGCATATTTACTTCATTTTGATGCACATTTACTTTATTACGATCAACATTTCCTTCGTTTCAATGCGTATTTACTTCATTTCGATCAACATTTCCTTCATTTTGTTGCATATTTACTTCATTTTGATGCATATTTACTTAATTACGATCAACATTTCATTAGTTTCAATGAATATTTACTTCATTTTTATGTATATTTACTTAATTACGATGAACATTTCCTTCGTTTCGTTGCATATTTACTTCATTACGATCAACATTTCCATCATTTCGATTCATATTTTCTTCATTTCAATGCATATTTACTTCATTTTGATGCATATTTACTTCATTACGATCAACATCTTCATTTTTATGCAAATTTACTTCATTACGATCAACATTTCCTTCGTTTCGATGCATATTTACTTCAATATGATGTATATAATGATGGATATTTACGTTGTTTCAATGGATATTTCTTTCGTTTTGATGCATATTTACTTCATTTTGATACATATTTATTTCATTACGATCAATATTTCCTTCGTTTCAATGCTTATTTACTTCATTTCGATCAACATTTCCTTTGCTAGATGGATATTTACTTCTTTTTAACGCATATTTACTTCATTACGATCAATATTTCCTTCATTTCATTGCCTATTTACATCATTTTGATGCATATTTACTTCATTACGATCAATATTTTATTCATTTCGATGCATATTTTATTCATTTTTATGCATATTTACTTCATTACTATCAATATTTCCTTTGTTTTGTTGCATATTTAATTCATTACGATTAACATTTTCTTCGTTTTGATGTATATTTTCTTCTTTTTGATGCATATTTACTTCATTTTGATTCATATTTACTTCATTACGATCAACATTTCCTTCGTTTCGATGCATATTTACTTCATATTGATGTATATATTGATGGATATTTACTTTGTTTCGATGGATATTTCTTTTATTTGATGCATATTTCCTTCATTTTGATACATATTTATTTCATTACGATCAATATTTCCTTCGTTTCAATGCTTATTTACTTCATTTCGATGAACATTTCCTTTGTTTTGATGCATATTTACTTCTTTTTGATGCATATTTACTTCATTATGATCAATATTTCCTTCATTTCATTGCCTATTTACTTCATTTCGATCAACGTTTCCTTCGTTTCGATGCATATTTACTTCATTTTTATGCATATTTTCTTCATTACGATCGACATTTCCTTCGTTTCGTTGCACATTTACTTCATTATGATCAATATTTCCTTCGTTTTGATACATATTTACTTCATTTTTATGCATACTTACTTCATTACGACAACATTTCCTTCGTTTCGATGCATATTTACTTCATTTTGATGAATATTAACTTCATTAGGATCAATATTTCCTTCGTTTCGATGCATATTTACTTCATTTTGATGCATATTTACTTCATTACGATCAATATTTCCTTCGTTTTGATGCATATTTACTTCATATTGATGCTTATTTACTTCATTATGATCAACATTTCCTTTGTTTCGATGCATATTTACTTCATTTTTATGCATATTTACTTCATTACGATCAACATCTTCATTTTTATGCATATTTACTTCATTACGATAAACATTTCCTTCATTTCGATGCATGTTTACTTCATATTGATGTATATATTGATGGATATTACTTTATTTCGATGGATATTTTTTTCGTTTCGATGCATATTTACTTCATTTTGATACATATTTACTTCATTATGATCAATATTTCCTTCGTTTCAATGCTTATTTATTTCATTTCGATCAACATTTCCTTTGTTTCGATGCATATTTACTTCTTTTTGATGCATATTTACTTCATTTCGATCAACATTTCCTTCGTTTCATTGCATATTTACTTCATTACGATCAATATTTCATTAGTTTCAATGCATATTTACTTCATTTTTATGCATATTTACTTTATTACGATGAACATTTCATTCATTTGGTTTCATATTTACTTCATTACGATCAATATTTCTTTCGTTTCGATGCATATTTACTTTTTTTTTATGAATATTTACTTCATTATGATCAACATTTCCTTCATTACGATGAATATTTACTTCATTTTGATGCATATTTACTTCATTAAGATCAATATTTCCTTCGTTTCGATGCATATTCACTTTATTTTGATTCATATTTACTTTATTAAGATCAACATTTCCTTCATGTTGATGCATATTTACGTCATTTTTATGCATATTTACTTTATTACGATCAATATTTTCTTCGTTTCGATGCATATTTACTTTATTTTGATGCAAATTTACTTCATTACGATCATCATTTCATTCGTTTCAATGCATATTTACTTCATTTTTTATGCATATTTACTTCATTACGAACAATATTTCCTTCATTTCAATGCATATTTACTTTATTTTTATGAATATTTACATCATAATGATCAACATTTTCTTCATTTTAATGCATATTTACTTCATTACGAACATCATTTTCTTCGTTTTGATACATATTTACTTCATTTTTATGCATATTTACTTTATTACGATCAACATTTCATTCATTTCGATGCATATTTATTTTATTTTTATGAATATTTACTTCATAACGATCAACATTTTCTTCATTTTGATGCATTTTACTTCATTACGAACAACATTTTTTTCGTTTTGATACATTTTTTCTTCATTTTGTTTGCATATTTACTTCATTTTGATGCATAATAACTTCATTATGATCAATACTTCCTTAATTTCGATGCATATTTACTTTATTTTGATGCATATTTTGATGCATATTTACTTCGTTTTGATGCATATTTCTTTCATTTTGATGCATATTTACTTCATTTTGATGCACATTTACTTTATTACGATCAACATTTCCTTCGTTTCAATGCGTATTTACTTCATTTCGATCAACATTTCCTTCATTTTGTTGCATATTTACTTCATTTTGATGCATATTTACTTAATTACGATCAACATTTCATTCTTTTCAATGAATTTTTACTTAATTTTTATGTATATTTACTTAATTACGATGAACATTTCCTTCGTTTCGTTGCATATTTACTTCATTACGATCAACATTTCCATCATTTCGATTCATATTTTCTTCATTTCAATGCATATTTACTTCATTTTGATTCATATTTACTTCATTACGATCAACATTTTCATTTTTATGCATATTTACTTAATTACGATCAACATTTCCTTCGTTTTGAGGCATATTTACTTCATTTTGATGCATATTTACTTCATTATAATCAACATTTCCTCTGTTTCGATGCATATTTAATTCATTTTGATGCATATTTACTTCATTACGATTAACATCTTCATTTTTATGCAAATTTACTTCATTACGATCAACATTTCCTTCGTTTCGATGCGTATTAACTTCAATATGATGTATATAATGATGGATATTTACTTTTTTCAATGGATATTTCTTTCGTTTTGATGCATATTTACTTCATTTTGATACATATTTATTTCATTACGATCAATATTTCCTTCGTTTCAATGTTTATTTACTTCATTTCGATCAACATTTCCATTGTCTCGATGCATATTTACTTCTTTTAAACGCATATTTATTTCATTACGATCAATATTTCCTTCATTTCATTGCCTATTTACATCATTTTGATGCATATTTACTTCATTACGATCAATATTTCATTCATTTCGATGCATATTTTCTTCATTTTTATGCATATTTACTTCATTACTATCAATATTTCCTTTGTTTTGTTGCATATTTAATTCATTACGATTAACATTTTCTTCGTTTTGATGTATATTTTCTTCTTTTTGATGCATATTTACTTCATTTTGATTCATATTTACTTCATTACGATCAACACTTCCTTCGTTTCGATGCTTATTTACTTCATATTGATGTATATATTGATGGATATTTACTTTGTTTCGATGGATATTTCTTTTATTTCGATGCATATTTCCTTCATTTTGATACATATTTATTTCATTACGATCAATATTTCCTTCGTTTCAATGCTTATTTACTTCATTTCGATGAACATTTCCTTTGTTTCGAAGCATATTTACTTCTTTTTGATGCATATTTACTTCATTATGATCAATATTTCCTTCATTTCATTGTCTATTTACTTCATTTCGATCAACATTTCCTTCGTTTCGATGCATATTTACTTCATTTTTATGCATATTTTCTTCATTACGATCGACATTTCCTTCGTTTCGTTGCACATTTACTTCATTATGATCAATATTTCCTTCGTTTTGATACATATTTACTTCATTTTTATGCATACTTACTTCATTACGACAACATTTCCTTCGTTTCGATGCATATTTACTTCATTTTGATGAATATTAACTTCATTAGGATCAATATTTCCTTCGTTTCGATGCATATTTACTTCATTTTGATGCATATTTACTTCATTACGATCAATATTTCCTTCGTTTTGATGCATATTTACTTCATTTTGATGCTTATTTACTTCATTATGATCAACATTTCCTTTGTTTCGATGCATATTTACTTCATTTTTATGCATATTTACTTCATTACGATCAACATCTTCATTTTTATGCATATTTACTTCATTACGATAAACATTTCCTTCGTTTCGATGCATGTTTACTTCATATTGATGGATATTACTTTATTTCGATGGATATTTTTTTCGTTTCGATGTATATTTACTTCATTTTGATACATATTTACTTCATTATGATCAATATTTCCTTCGTTTCAATGCTTATTTATTTCTTTTCGATCAACATTTCCTTTGTTTCGATGCATATTTACTTCTTTTTTATGCATATTTACTTCATTTCGATCAACATTTCCTTCGTTTCATTGCAAATTTACTTCATTACGATCAATATTTCATTAGTTTCAATGCATATTTACTTCATTTTTATGCATATTTACTTCATTACGATGAACATTTCATTCGTTTGGTTTCATATTTACTTCATTACGATCAATATTTCTTTCGTTTCGATGCATATTTACTTTTTTTTTTATGAATATTTACTTCATTACGATCAACATTTCCTTCATTACGATGAATATTTACTTCATTTTGATGCATATTTACTTCATTAAGATCAATATTTCCTTTGTTTCGATGTATATTCAATTTATTTTGATTCATATTTACTTCATTAAGATCAACATTTCCTTCATGTTGATGCATATTTACGTCATTTTTATGCATATTTACTTTATTACGATCAATATTTTCTTCGTTTCGATGCATATTTACTTCATTTTGATGCAAATTTACTTCATTACGATCATCATTTCATTCGTTTCAATGCATATTTACTTCATTTTTTATGCATATTTACTTCATTACGAACAATATTTCCTTCATTTCAATGCATATTTACTTTATTTTTATGAATATTTACATCATAATGATCAACATTTTCTTCATTTTAATGCATATTTACTTCATTACGAACATCATTTTCTTCGTTTTGATACATATTTACTTCATTTTTATGCATATTTACTTTATTACGATCAATATTTCCTTCATTTCGATGCATATTTATTTTATTTTTATGAATATTTACTTCATAACGATCAACATTTTCTTCATTTTGATGCATTTTACTTCATTACGAACAACATTTTTTTCGTTTTGATACATTTTTTCTTCATTTTTTTTGCATATTTACTTCATTTTGATGCATAGTAACTTCATTATGATCAATACTTCCTTAATTTCGATGCATATTTACTTTATTTTGATGCATATTTTGATGCATATTTACTTCGTTTTGATGCATATTTCTTTCATTTTGATGCATATTTACTTCATTTTGATGCACATTTACTTTATTACGATCAACATTTCCTTCGTTTCAATGCGTATTTACTTCATTTCGATCAACATTTCCTTCATTTTGTTGCATATTTACTTCATTTTGATACATATTTACTTAATTACGATCAACATTTCATTCTTTTCAATGAATATTTACTTAATTTTTATGTATATTTATTTAATTACGATGAACATTTCCTTCGTTTCGTTGCATATTTACTTCATTACGATCAACATTTCTATCATTTCGATTCATATTTTCTTCATTTCAATGCATATTTACTTCATTTTGATTCATATTTACTTCATTACGATCAACATTTTCATTTTTATGCATATTTACTTAATTACGATCAACGTTTCCTTCGTTTTGAGGCATATTTACTTCATTTTGATGCATATTTACTTCATTATAATCAATATTTCCTCTGTTTCGATGCATATTTAATTCATTTTGATGCATATTTACTTCATTACGATCAACATCTTCATTTTTATGCAAATTTACTTCATTATGATCAACATTTCCTTCGTTTCGATGCATATTTACTTCAATATGATGTATATAATGATGGATATTTACTTTTTTCAATGGATATTTCTTTCGTTTTGATGCATATTTACTTCATTTTGATACATATTTATTTCATTACGATCAATATTTCCTTCGTTTCAATGTTTATTTAGTTCATTTCGATCAACATTTCCATTGTCTCGATGCATATTTACTTCTTTTAAACGCATATTTATATCATTACGATCAATATTTCCTTCATTTCATTGCCTATTTACATCATTTTGATGCATATTTACTTCATTACGATCAATATTTCATTCATTTCGATGCATATTTTCTTCATTTTTATGCATATTTACTTCATTACTATCAATATTTCCTTTGCTTTGTTGCATATTTAATTCATCACGATTAACATTTTCTTCGTTTTGATGTATATTTTTTTCTTTTTGATGCATATTTACTTCATTTTGATTCATATTTACTTCATTACGATCAACATTTCCTTCGTTTCGATGCATATTTACTTCATATTGATGTATATATTGATGGATATTTACTTTGTTTCGATGGATATTTCTTTTATTTCGATGCATATTTCCTTCATTTTGATACATATTTATTTCATTACGATCAATATTTCCTTCGTTTCAATGCTTATTTACTTCATTTCGATGAACATTTCCTTTGTTTCGAAGCATATTTACTTCTTTTTGATGCATATTTACTTCATTATGATCAATATTTCCTTCATTTCATTGTCTATTTACTTCATTTCGATCAACATTTCCTTCGTTTCGATGCATATTTACATCATTTTTATGCATATTTTCTTCATTACGATCGACATTTCCTTCGTTTCGTTGCACATTTACTTCATTATGATCAATATTTCCTTCGTTTTGATACATATTTACTTCATTTTTATGCATACTTACTTCATTACGACAACATTTCCTTCGTTTCGATGCATATTTACTTCATTTTGATGAATATTAACTTCATTAGGATCAATATTTCCTTCGTTTCGATGCATATTTACTTCATTTTGATGCATATTTACTTCATTACGATCAATATTTCCTTCGTTTTGATGCATATTTACTTCATTTTGATGCTTATTTACTTCATTATGATCAACATTTCCTTTGTTTCGATGCATATTTACTTCATTTTTATGCATATTTACTTCATTACGATCAACATCTTCATTTTTATGCATATTTACTTCATTACGATAAACATTTCCTTCGTTTCGATGCATGTTTACTTCATATTGATGTATATATTGATGGATATTACTTTATTTCGATGGATATTTTTTTTCGTTTCGATGCATATTTACTTCATTTTGATACATATTTACTTCATTATGATCAATATTTCCTTCGTTTCAATGCTTATTTATTTCATTTCGATCAACATTTCCTTTGTTTCGATGCATATTTACTTCTTTTTGATGCATATTTACTTCATTTCGATCAACATTTCCTTCGTTTCATTGCATATTTACTTCATTACGATCAATATTTCATTAGTTTCAATGCATATTTACTTCATTTTTATGCATATTTACTTCATTACGATGAACATTTCATTCGTTTGGTTTAATATTTACTTCATTACGATCAATATTTCTTTCGTTTCGATGAATATTTACTTTTTTTTAATGAATATTAACTTCATTACGATCAACATTTCCTTCATTACGATGAATATTTACTTCATTTTGATGCATATTTACTTCATTAAGATCAATATTTCCTTAATTTCGATGCATATTCACTTTATTTTGATTCATATTTACTTCATTAAGATCAACATTTCCTTCATGTTGATGCATATTTACGTCATTTTTATGCATATTTACTTTATTACGATCAATATTTTCTTCGTTTCGATGCATATTTACTTCATTTTGATGCAAATTTACTTCATTACGATCATCATTTCATTCGTTTCAATGCATATTTACTTCATTTTTTATGCATATTTACTTCATTACGAACAATATTTCCTTCATTTCAATGCATATTTACTTTATTTTTACGAATATTTACATCATAATGATCAACATTTTCTTCATTTTAATACATATTTACTTCATTACGAACATCATTTTCTTCGTTTTGATACATATTTACTTCATTTTTATGCATATTTACTTTATTACGATCAACATTTCATTCATTTCGATGCATATTTATTTTATTTTTATGAATATTTACTTCATAAGGATCAACATTTTCTTCATTTTGATGCATTTTACTTCATTACGAACAACATTTTTTTCGTTTTGATACATTTTTTCTTCATTTTTTTTGCATATTTACTTCATTTTGATGCATAGTAACTTCATTATGATCAATACTTCCTTGATTTCGATGCATATTTACTTTATTTTGATGCATATTTTGATGCATATTTACTTCGTTTTGATGCATATTTCTTTCATTTTGATGCATATTTACTTCATTTTGATGCACATTTACTTTATTACGATCAACATTTCCTTCGTTTCAATGCGTATTTACTTCATTTCGATCAACATTTCCTTCATTTTGTTGCATATTTACTTCATTTTGATGCATATTTACTTAATTACGATCAACATTTCATTCTTTTCATTGAATATTTACTTAATTTTTATGTATATTTACTTAATTACGATGAACATTTCCTTCGTTTCGTTGCATATTTACTTCATTACGATCAACATTTCTATCATTTCGATTCATATTTTCTTCATTTCAATGCATATTTACTTCATTTTGATTCATATTTACTTCATTACGATCAACATTTTCATTTTTATGCATATTTACTTAATTACGATCAACGTTTCCTTCGTTTTGAGGCATATTTACTTCATTTTGATGCATATTTACTTCATTATAATCAATATTTCCTCTGTTTCGATGCATATTTAATTCATTTTGATGCATATTTACTTCATTACGATCAACATCTTCATTTTTATGCAAATTTACTTCATTATGATCAACATTTCCTTCGTTTCGATGCATATTTACTTCAATATGATGTATATAATGATGGATATTTACTTTTTTCAATGGATATTTCTTTCGTTTTGATGCATATTTACTTCATTTTGATACATATTTATTTCATTACGATCAATATTTCCTTCGTTTCAATGTTTATTTAGTTCATTTCGATCAACATTTCCATTGTCTCGATGCATATTTACTTCTTTTAAACGCATATTTATATCATTACGATCAATATTTCCTTCATTTCATTGCCTATTTACATCATTTTGATGCATATTTACTTCATTACGATCAATATTTCATTCATTTCGATGCATATTTTCTTCATTTTTATGCATATTTACTTCATTACTATCAATATTTCCTTTGCTTTGTTGCATATTTAATTCATCACGATTAACATTTTCTTCGTTTTGATGTATATTTTTTTCTTTTTGATGCATATTTACTTCATTTTGATTCATATTTACTTCATTACGATCAACATTTCCTTCGTTTCGATGCATATTTACTTCATATTGATGTATATATTGATGGATATTTACTTTGTTTCGATGGATATTTCTTTTATTTCGATGCATATTTCCTTCATTTTGATACATATTTATTTCATTACGATCAATATTTCCTTCGTTTCAATGCTTATTTACTTCATTTCGATGAACATTTCCTTTGTTTCGAAGCATATTTACTTCTTTTTGATGCATATTTACTTCATTATGATCAATATTTCCTTCATTTCATTGTCTATTTACTTCATTTCGATCAACATTTCCTTCGTTTCGATGCATATTTACATCATTTTTATGCATATTTTCTTCATTACGATCGACATTTCCTTCGTTTCGTTGCACATTTACTTCATTATGATCAATATTTCCTTCGTTTTGATACATATTTACTTCATTTTTATGCATACTTACTTCATTACGACAACATTTCCTTCGTTTCGATGCATATTTACTTCATTTTGATGAATATTAACTTCATTAGGATCAATATTTCCTTCGTTTCGATGCATATTTACTTCATTTTGATGCATATTTACTTCATTACGATCAATATTTCCTTCGTTTTGATGCATATTTACTTCATTTTGATGCTTATTTACTTCATTATGATCAACATTTCCTTTGTTTCGATGCATATTTACTTCATTTTTATGCATATTTACTTCATTACGATCAACATCTTCATTTTTATGCATATTTACTTCATTACGATAAACATTTCCTTCGTTTCGATGCATGTTTACTTCATATTGATGTATATATTGATGGATATTACTTTATTTCGATGGATATTTTTTTTCGTTTCGATGCATATTTACTTCATTTTGATACATATTTACTTCATTATGATCAATATTTCCTTCGTTTCAATGCTTATTTATTTCATTTCGATCAACATTTCCTTTGTTTCGATGCATATTTACTTCTTTTTGATGCATATTTACTTCATTTCGATCAACATTTCCTTCGTTTCATTGCATATTTACTTCATTACGATCAATATTTCATTAGTTTCAATGCATATTTACTTCATTTTTATGCATATTTACTTCATTACGATGAACATTTCATTCGTTTGGTTTCATATTTACTTCATTACGATCAATATTTCTTTCGTTTCGATGCATATTTACTTTTTTTTAATGAATATTTACTTCATTACGATCAACATTTCCTTCATTACGATGAATATTTACTTCATTTTGATGCATATTTACTTCATTAAGATCAATATTTCCTTAATTTCGATGCATATTCACTTTATTTTGATTCATATTTACTTCATTAAGATCAACATTTCCTTCATGTTGATGCATATTTACGTCATTTTTATGCATATTTACTTTATTACGATCAATATTTTCTTCGTTTCGATGCATATTTACTTCATTTTGATGCAAATTTACTTCATTACGATCATCATTTCATTCGTTTCAATGCATATTTACTTCATTTTTTATGCATATTTACTTCATTACGAACAATATTTCCTTCATTTCAATGCATATTTACTTTATTTTTACGAATATTTACATCATAATGATCAACATTTTCTTCATTTTAATACATATTTACTTCATTACGAACATCATTTTCTTCGTTTTGATACATATTTACTTCATTTTTATGCATATTTACTTTATTACGATCAACATTTCATTCATTTCGATGCATATTTATTTTATTTTTATGAATATTTACTTCATAAGGATCAACATTTTCTTCATTTTGATGCATTTTACTTCATTACGAACAACATTTTTTTCGTTTTGATACATTTTTTCTTCATTTTTTTTGCATATTTACTTCATTTTGATGCATAGTAACTTCATTATGATCAATACTTCCTTGATTTCGATGCATATTTACTTTATTTTGATGCATATTTTGATGCATATTTACTTCGTTTTGATGCATATTTCTTTCATTTTGATGCATATTTACTTCATTTTGATGCACATTTACTTTATTACGATCAACATTTCCTTCGTTTCAATGCGTATTTACTTCATTTCGATCAACATTTCCTTCATTTTGTTGCATATTTACTTCATTTTGATGCATATTTACTTAATTACGATCAACATTTCATTCTTTTCATTGAATATTTACTTAATTTTTATGTATATTTACTTAATTACGATGAACATTTCCTTCGTTTCGTTGCATATTTACTTCATTACGATCAACATTTCTATCATTTCGATTCATATTTTCTTCATTTCAATGCATATTTACTTCATTTTGATTCATATTTACTTCATTACGATCAACATTTTCATTTTTATGCATATTTACTTAATTACGATCAACGTTTCCTTCGTTTTGAGGCATATTTACTTCATTTTGATGCATATTTACTTCATTATAATCAATATTTCCTCTGTTTCGATGCATATTTAATTCATTTTGATGCATATTTACTTCATTACGATCAACATCTTCATTTTTATGCAAATTTACTTCATTATGATCAACATTTCCTTCGTTTCGATGCATATTTACTTCAATATGATGTATATAATGATGGATATTTACTTTTTTCAATGGATATTTCTTTCGTTTTGATGCATATTTACTTCATTTTGATACATATTTATTTCATTACGATCAATATTTCCTTCGTTTCAATGTTTATTTAGTTCATTTCGATCAACATTTCCATTGTCTCGATGCATATTTACTTCTTTTAAACGCATATTTATATCATTACGATCAATATTTCCTTCATTTCATTGCCTATTTACATCATTTTGATGCATATTTACTTCATTACGATCAATATTTCATTCATTTCGATGCATATTTTCTTCATTTTTATGCATATTTACTTCATTACTATCAATATTTCCTTTGCTTTGTTGCATATTTAATTCATCACGATTAACATTTTCTTCGTTTTGATGTATATTTTTTTCTTTTTGATGCATATTTACTTCATTTTGATTCATATTTACTTCATTACGATCAACATTTCCTTCGTTTCGATGCATATTTACTTCATATTGATGTATATATTGATGGATATTTACTTTGTTTCGATGGATATTTCTTTTATTTCGATGCATATTTCCTTCATTTTGATACATATTTATTTCATTACGATCAATATTTCCTTCGTTTCAATGCTTATTTACTTCATTTCGATGAACATTTCCTTTGTTTCGAAGCATATTTACTTTTTTTTGATGCATATTTACTTCATTATGATCAATATTTCCTTCATTTCATTGTCTATTTACTTCATTTCGATCAACATTTCCTTCGTTTCGATGCATATTTACATCATTTTTATGCATATTTTCTTCATTACGATCGACATTTCCTTCGTTTCGTTGCACATTTACTTCATTATGATCAATATTTCCTTCGTTTTGATACATATTTACTTCATTTTTATGCATACTTACTTCATTACGACAACATTTCCTTCGTTTCGATGCATATTTACTTCATTTTGATGAATATTAACTTCATTAGGATCAATATTTCCTTCGTTTCGATGCATATTTACTTCATTTTGATGCATATTTACTTCATTACGATCAATATTTCCTTCGTTTTGATGCATATTTACTTCATTTTGATGCTTATTTACTTCATTATGATCAACATTTCCTTTGTTTCGATGCATATTTACTTCATTTTTATGCATATTTACTTCATTACGATCAACATCTTCATTTTTATGCATATTTACTTCATTACGATAAACATTTCCTTCGTTTCGATGCATGTTTACTTCATATTGATGTATATATTGATGGATATTACTTTATTTCGATGGATATTTTTTTTCGTTTCGATGCATATTTACTTCATTTTGATACATATTTACTTCATTATGATCAATATTTCCTTCGTTTCAATGCTTATTTATTTCATTTCGATCAACATTTCCTTTGTTTCGATGCATATTTACTTCTTTTTGATGCATATTTACTTCATTTCGATCAACATTTCCTTCGTTTCATTGCATATTTACTTCATTACGATCAATATTTCATTAGTTTCAATGCATATTTACTTCATTTTTATGCATATTTACTTCATTACGATGAACATTTCATTCGTTTGGTTTCATATTTACTTCATTACGATCAATATTTCTTTCGTTTCGATGCATATTTACTTTTTTTTAATGAATATTTACTTCATTACGATCAACATTTCCTTCATTACGATGAATATTTACTTCATTTTGATGCATATTTACTTCATTAAGATCAATATTTCCTTAATTTCGATGCATATTCACTTTATTTTGATTCATATTTACTTCATTAAGATCAACATTTCCTTCATGTTGATGCATATTTACGTCATTTTTATGCATATTTACTTTATTACGATCAATATTTTCTTCGTTTCGATGCATATTTACTTCATTTTGATGCAAATTTACTTCATTACGATCATCATTTCATTCGTTTCAATGCATATTTACTTCATTTTTTATGCATATTTACTTCATTACGAACAATATTTCCTTCATTTCAATGCATATTTACTTTATTTTTACGAATATTTACATCATAATGATCAACATTTTCTTCATTTTAATACATATTTACTTCATTACGAACATCATTTTCTTCGTTTTGATACATATTTACTTCATTTTTATGCATATTTACTTTATTACGATCAACATTTCATTCATTTCGATGCATATTTATTTTATTTTTATGAATATTTACTTCATAAGGATCAACATTTTCTTCATTTTGATGCATTTTACTTCATTACGAACAACATTTTTTTCGTTTTGATACATTTTTTCTTCATTTTTTTTGCATATTTACTTCATTTTGATGCATAGTAACTTCATTATGATCAATACTTCCTTGATTTCGATGCATATTTACTTTATTTTGATGCATATTTTGATGCATATTTACTTCGTTTTGATGCATATTTCTTTCATTTTGATGCATATTTACTTCATTTTGATGCACATTTACTTTATTACGATCAACATTTCCTTCGTTTCAATGCGTATTTATTTCATTTCGATCAACATTTCCTTCATTTTGTTGCATATTTACTTCATTTTGATGCATATTTACTTAATTACGATCAACATTTCATTCTTTTCATTGAATATTTACTTAATTTTTATGTATATTTACTTAATTACGATGAACATTTCCTTCGTTTTGTTGTATATTTACTTCATTACGATCAACATTTCCATCATTTCGATTCATATTTTCTTCATTTCAATGCATATTTACTTCATTTTGATTCATATTTACTTCATTACGATCAACCTTTTCATTTTTATGCATATTTACTTAATTACGATCAACATTTCCTTCGTTTTGAGGCATATTTACTTCATTTTGATGCATATTTACTTCATTATAATCAACATTTCCTCTGTTTCGATGCATATTTAATTCATTTTGATGCATATTTACTTCATTACGATCAACATCTTCATTTTTATGCAAATTTACTTCATTACGATCAACATTTCCTTCGTTTCGATGCATATTTACTTCAATATGATGTATATAATGATGGATATTTACATTTTTCAATGGATATTTCTTTCGTTTTGATGCATATTTACTTCATTTTGATACATATTTATTTCATTACGATCAATATTTCCTTCGTTTCAATGTTTATTTACTTCATTTCGATCAACATTTCCATTGTCTCGATGCATATTTACTTCTTTTAAACGCATATTTATATCATTACGATCAATATTTCCTTCATTTCATTGCCTATTTACATCATTTTGATGCATATTTACTTCATTACGATCAATATTTCATTCATTTCGATGCATATTTTCTTCATTTTTATGCATATTTACTTCATTACTATCAATATTTCCTTTGCTTTGTTGCATATTTAATTCATCACGATTAACATTTTCTTCGTTTTGATGTATATTTTTTTCTTTTTGATGCATATTTACTTCATTTTGATTCATATTTACTTCATTACGATCAACATTTCCTTCGTTTCGATGCATATTTACTTCATATTGATGTATATATTGATGGATATTTACTTTGTTTCGATGGATATTTCTTTTATTTCGATGCATATTTCCTTCATTTTGATACATATTTATTTCATTACGATCAATATTTCCTTCGTTTCAATGCTTATTTACTTCATTTCGATGAACATTTCCTTTGTTTCGAAGCATATTTACTTCTTTTTGATGCATATTTACTTCATTATGATCAATATTTCCTTCATTTCATTGTCTATTTACTTCATTTCGATCAACATTTCCTTCGTTTCGATGCATATTTACATCATTTTTATGCATATTTTCTTCATTACGATCGACATTTCCTTCGTTTCGTTGCACATTTACTTCATTATGATCAATATTTCCTTCGTTTTGATACATATTTACTTCATTTTTATGCATACTTACTTCATTACGACAACATTTCCTTCGTTTCGATGCATATTTACTTCATTTTGATGAATATTAACTTCATTAGGATCAATATTTCCTTCGTTTCGATGCATATTTACTTCATTTTGATGCATATTTACTTCATTACGATCAATATTTCCTTCGTTTTGATGCATATTTACTTCATTTTGATGCTTATTTACTTCATTATGATCAACATTTCCTTTGTTTCGATGCATATTTACTTCATTTTTATGCATATTTACTTCATTACGATCAACATCTTCATTTTTATGCATATTTACTTCATTACGATAAACATTTCCTTCGTTTCGATGCATGTTTACTTCATATTGATGTATATATTGATGGATATTACTTTATTTCGATGGATATTTTTTTTCGTTTCGATGCATATTTACTTCATTTTGATACATATTTACTTCATTATGATCAATATTTCCTTCGTTTCAATGCTTATTTATTTCATTTCGATCAACATTTCCTTTGTTTCGATGCATATTTACTTCTTTTTGATGCATATTTACTTCATTTCGATCAACATTTCCTTCGTTTCATTGCATATTTACTTCATTACGATCAATATTTCATTAGTTTCAATGCATATTTACTTCATTTTTATGCATATTTACTTCATTACGATGAACATTTCATTCGTTTGGTTTCATATTTACTTCATTACGATCAATATTTCTTTCGTTTCGATGCATATTTACTTTTTTTTAATGAATATTTACTTCATTACGATCAACATTTCCTTCATTACGATGAATATTTACTTCATTTTGATGCATATTTACTTCATTAAGATCAATATTTCCTTAATTTCGATGCATATTCACTTTATTTTGATTCATATTTACTTCATTAAGATCAACATTTCCTTCATGTTGATGCATATTTACGTCATTTTTATGCATATTTACTTTATTACGATCAATATTTTCTTCGTTTCGATGCATATTTACTTCATTTTGATGCAAATTTACTTCATTACGATCATCATTTCATTCGTTTCAATGCATATTTACTTCATTTTTTATGCATATTTACTTCATTACGAACAATATTTCCTTCATTTCAATGCATATTTACTTTATTTTTACGAATATTTACATCATAATGATCAACATTTTCTTCATTTTAATACATATTTACTTCATTACGAACATCATTTTCTTCGTTTTGATACATATTTACTTCATTTTTATGCATATTTACTTTATTACGATCAACATTTCATTCATTTCGATGCATATTTATTTTATTTTTATGAATATTTACTTCATAAGGATCAACATTTTCTTCATTTTGATGCATTTTACTTCATTACGAACAACATTTTTTTCGTTTTGATACATTTTTTCTTCATTTTTTTTGCATATTTACTTCATTTTGATGCATAGTAACTTCATTATGATCAATACTTCCTTGATTTCGATGCATATTTACTTTATTTTGATGCATATTTTGATGCATATTTACTTCGTTTTGATGCATATTTCTTTCATTTTGATGCATATTTACTTCATTTTGATGCACATTTACTTTATTACGATCAACATTTCCTTCGTTTCAATGCGTATTTACTTCATTTCGATCAACATTTCCTTCATTTTGTTGCATATTTACTTCATTTTGATGCATATTTACTTAATTACGATCAACATTTCATTCTTTTCATTGAATATTTACTTAATTTTTATGTATATTTACTTAATTACGATGAACATTTCCTTCGTTTCGTTGCATATTTACTTCATTACGATCAACATTTCTATCATTTCGATTCATATTTTCTTCATTTCAATGCATATTTACTTCATTTTGATTCATATTTACTTCATTACGATCAACATTTTCATTTTTATGCATATTTACTTAATTACGATCAACGTTTCCTTCGTTTTGAGGCATATTTACTTCATTTTGATGCATATTTACTTCATTATAATCAATATTTCCTCTGTTTCGATGCATATTTAATTCATTTTGATGCATATTTACTTCATTACGATCAACATCTTCATTTTTATGCAAATTTACTTCATTATGATCAACATTTCCTTCGTTTCGATGCATATTTACTTCAATATGATGTATATAATGATGGATATTTACTTTTTTCAATGGATATTTCTTTCGTTTTGATGCATATTTACTTCATTTTGATACATATTTATTTCATTACGATCAATATTTCCTTCGTTTCAATGTTTATTTAGTTCATTTCGATCAACATTTCCATTGTCTCGATGCATATTTACTTCTTTTAAACGCATATTTATATCATTACGATCAATATTTCCTTCATTTCATTGCCTATTTACATCATTTTGATGCATATTTACTTCATTACGATCAATATTTCATTCATTTCGATGCATATTTTCTTCATTTTTATGCATATTTACTTCATTACTATCAATATTTCCTTTGCTTTGTTGCATATTTAATTCATCACGATTAACATTTTCTTCGTTTTGATGTATATTTTTTTCTTTTTGATGCATATTTACTTCATTTTGATTCATATTTACTTCATTACGATCAACATTTCCTTCGTTTCGATGCATATTTACTTCATATTGATGTATATATTGATGGATATTTACTTTGTTTCGATGGATATTTCTTTTATTTCGATGCATATTTCCTTCATTTTGATACATATTTATTTCATTACGATCAATATTTCCTTCGTTTCAATGCTTATTTACTTCATTTCGATGAACATTTCCTTTGTTTCGAAGCATATTTACTTTTTTTTGATGCATATTTACTTCATTATGATCAATATTTCCTTCATTTCATTGTCTATTTACTTCATTTCGATCAACATTTCCTTCGTTTCGATGCATATTTACATCATTTTTATGCATATTTTCTTCATTACGATCGACATTTCCTTCGTTTCGTTGCACATTTACTTCATTATGATCAATATTTCCTTCGTTTTGATACATATTTACTTCATTTTTATGCATACTTACTTCATTACGACAACATTTCCTTCGTTTCGATGCATATTTACTTCATTTTGATGAATATTAACTTCATTAGGATCAATATTTCCTTCGTTTCGATGCATATTTACTTCATTTTGATGCATATTTACTTCATTACGATCAATATTTCCTTCGTTTTGATGCATATTTACTTCATTTTGATGCTTATTTACTTCATTATGATCAACATTTCCTTTGTTTCGATGCATATTTACTTCATTTTTATGCATATTTACTTCATTACGATCAACATCTTCATTTTTATGCATATTTACTTCATTACGATAAACATTTCCTTCGTTTCGATGCATGTTTACTTCATATTGATGTATATATTGATGGATATTACTTTATTTCGATGGATATTTTTTTTCGTTTCGATGCATATTTACTTCATTTTGATACATATTTACTTCATTATGATCAATATTTCCTTCGTTTCAATGCTTATTTATTTCATTTCGATCAACATTTCCTTTGTTTCGATGCATATTTACTTCTTTTTGATGCATATTTACTTCATTTCGATCAACATTTCCTTCGTTTCATTGCATATTTACTTCATTACGATCAATATTTCATTAGTTTCAATGCATATTTACTTCATTTTTATGCATATTTACTTCATTACGATGAACATTTCATTCGTTTGGTTTCATATTTACTTCATTACGATCAATATTTCTTTCGTTTCGATGCATATTTACTTTTTTTTAATGAATATTTACTTCATTACGATCAACATTTCCTTCATTACGATGAATATTTACTTCATTTTGATGCATATTTACTTCATTAAGATCAATATTTCCTTAATTTCGATGCATATTCACTTTATTTTGATTCATATTTACTTCATTAAGATCAACATTTCCTTCATGTTGATGCATATTTACGTCATTTTTATGCATATTTACTTTATTACGATCAATATTTTCTTCGTTTCGATGCATATTTACTTCATTTTGATGCAAATTTACTTCATTACGATCATCATTTCATTCGTTTCAATGCATATTTACTTCATTTTTTATGCATATTTACTTCATTACGAACAATATTTCCTTCATTTCAATGCATATTTACTTTATTTTTACGAATATTTACATCATAATGATCAACATTTTCTTCATTTTAATACATATTTACTTCATTACGAACATCATTTTCTTCGTTTTGATACATATTTACTTCATTTTTATGCATATTTACTTTATTACGATCAACATTTCATTCATTTCGATGCATATTTATTTTATTTTTATGAATATTTACTTCATAAGGATCAACATTTTCTTCATTTTGATGCATTTTACTTCATTACGAACAACATTTTTTTCGTTTTGATACATTTTTTCTTCATTTTTTTTGCATATTTACTTCATTTTGATGCATAGTAACTTCATTATGATCAATACTTCCTTGATTTCGATGCATATTTACTTTATTTTGATGCATATTTTGATGCATATTTACTTCGTTTTGATGCATATTTCTTTCATTTTGATGCATATTTACTTCATTTTGATGCACATTTACTTTATTACGATCAACATTTCCTTCGTTTCAATGCGTATTTACTTCATTTCGATCAACATTTCCTTCATTTTGTTGCATATTTACTTCATTTTGATGCATATTTACTTAATTACGATCAACATTTCATTCTTTTCATTGAATATTTACTTAATTTTTATGTATATTTACTTAATTACGATGAACATTTCCTTCGTTTTGTTGTATATTTACTTCATTACGATCAACATTTCCATCATTTCGATTCATATTTTCTTCATTTCAATGCATATTTACTTCATTTTGATTCATATTTACTTCATTACGATCAACCTTTTCATTTTTATGCATATTTACTTAATTACGATCAACATTTCCTTCGTTTTGAGGCATATTTACTTCATTTTGATGCATATTTACTTCATTATAATCAACATTTCCTCTGTTTCGATGCATATTTAATTCATTTTGATGCATATTTACTTCATTACGATCAACATCTTCATTTTTATGCAAATTTACTTCATTACGATCAACATTTCCTTCGTTTCGATGCATATTTACTTCAATATGATGTATATAATGATGGATATTTACATTTTTCAATGGATATTTCTTTCGTTTTGATGCATATTTACTTCATTTTGATACATATTTATTTCATTACGATCAATATTTCCTTCGTTTCAATGTTTATTTACTTCATTTCGATCAACATTTCCATTGTCTCGATGCATATTTACTTCTTTTAAACGCATATTTATATCATTACGATCAATATTTCCTTCATTTCATTGCCTATTTACATCATTTTGATGCATATTTACTTCATTACGATCAATATTTCATTCATTTCGATGCATATTTTCTTCATTTTTATGCATATTTACTTCATTACTATCAATATTTCCTTTGCTTTGTTGCATATTTAATTCATCACGATTAACATTTTCTTCGTTTTGATGTATATTTTTTTCTTTTTGATGCATATTTACTTCATTTTGATTCATATTTACTTCATTACGATCAACATTTCCTTCGTTTCGATGCATATTTACTTCATATTGATGTATATATTGATGGATATTTACTTTGTTTCGATGGATATTTCTTTTATTTCGATGCATATTTCCTTCATTTTGATACATATTTATTTCATTACGATCAATATTTCCTTCGTTTCAATGCTTATTTACTTCATTTCGATGAACATTTCCTTTGTTTCGAAGCATATTTACTTCTTTTTGATGCATATTTACTTCATTATGATCAATATTTCCTTCATTTCATTGTCTATTTACTTCATTTCGATCAACATTTCCTTCGTTTCGATGCATATTTACATCATTTTTATGCATATTTTCTTCATTACGATCGACATTTCCTTCGTTTCGTTGCACATTTACTTCATTATGATCAATATTTCCTTCGTTTTGATACATATTTACTTCATTTTTATGCATACTTACTTCATTACGACAACATTTCCTTCGTTTCGATGCATATTTACTTCATTTTGATGAATATTAACTTCATTAGGATCAATATTTCCTTCGTTTCGATGCATATTTACTTCATTTTGATGCATATTTACTTCATTACGATCAATATTTCCTTCGTTTTGATGCATATTTACTTCATTTTGATGCTTATTTACTTCATTATGATCAACATTTCCTTTGTTTCGATGCATATTTACTTCATTTTTATGCATATTTACTTCATTACGATCAACATCTTCATTTTTATGCATATTTACTTCATTACGATAAACATTTCCTTCGTTTCGATGCATGTTTACTTCATATTGATGTATATATTGATGGATATTACTTTATTTCGATGGATATTTTTTTTCGTTTCGATGCATATTTACTTCATTTTGATACATATTTACTTCATTATGATCAATATTTCCTTCGTTTCAATGCTTATTTATTTCATTTCGATCAACATTTCCTTTGTTTCGATGCATATTTACTTCTTTTTGATGCATATTTACTTCATTTCGATCAACATTTCCTTCGTTTCATTGCATATTTACTTCATTACGATCAATATTTCATTAGTTTCAATGCATATTTACTTCATTTTTATGCATATTTACTTCATTACGATGAACATTTCATTCGTTTGGTTTCATATTTACTTCATTACGATCAATATTTCTTTCGTTTCGATGCATATTTACTTTTTTTTAATGAATATTTACTTCATTACGATCAACATTTCCTTCATTACGATGAATATTTACTTCATTTTGATGCATATTTACTTCATTAAGATCAATATTTCCTTAATTTCGATGCATATTCACTTTATTTTGATTCATATTTACTTCATTAAGATCAACATTTCCTTCATGTTGATGCATATTTACGTCATTTTTATGCATATTTACTTTATTACGATCAATATTTTCTTCGTTTCGATGCATATTTACTTCATTTTGATGCAAATTTACTTCATTACGATCATCATTTCATTCGTTTCAATGCATATTTACTTCATTTTTTATGCATATTTACTTCATTACGAACAATATTTCCTTCATTTCAATGCATATTTACTTTATTTTTACGAATATTTACATCATAATGATCAACATTTTCTTCATTTTAATACATATTTACTTCATTACGAACATCATTTTCTTCGTTTTGATACATATTTACTTCATTTTTATGCATATTTACTTTATTACGATCAACATTTCATTCATTTCGATGCATATTTATTTTATTTTTATGAATATTTACTTCATAAGGATCAACATTTTCTTCATTTTGATGCATTTTACTTCATTACGAACAACATTTTTTTCGTTTTGATACATTTTTTCTTCATTTTTTTTGCATATTTACTTCATTTTGATGCATAGTAACTTCATTATGATCAATACTTCCTTGATTTCGATGCATATTTACTTTATTTTGATGCATATTTTGATGCATATTTACTTCGTTTTGATGCATATTTCTTTCATTTTGATGCATATTTACTTCATTTTGATGCACATTTACTTTATTACGATCAACATTTCCTTCGTTTCAATGCGTATTTACTTCATTTCGATCAACATTTCCTTCATTTTGTTGCATATTTACTTCATTTTGATGCATATTTACTTAATTACGATCAACATTTCATTCTTTTCATTGAATATTTACTTAATTTTTATGTATATTTACTTAATTACGATGAACATTTCCTTCGTTTCGTTGTATATTTACTTCATTACGATCAACATTTCCATCATTTCGATTCATATTTTCTTCATTTCAATGCATATTTACTTCATTTTGATTCATATTTACTTCATTACGATCAACCTTTTCATTTTTATGCATATTTACTTAATTACGATCAACATTTCCTTCGTTTTGAGGCATATTTACTTCATTTTGATGCATATTTACTTCATTATAATCAACATTTCCTCTGTTTCGATGCATATTTAATTCATTTTGATGCATATTTACTTCATTACGATCAACATCTTCATTTTTATGCAAATTTACTTCATTACGATCAACATTTCCTTCGTTTCGATGCATATTTACTTCAATATGATGTATATAATGATGGATATTTACATTTTTCAATGGATATTTCTTTCGTTTTGATGCATATTTACTTCATTTTGATACATATTTATTTCATTACGATCAATATTTCCTTCGTTTCAATGTTTATTTACTTCATTTCGATCAACATTTCCATTGTCTCGATGCATATTTACTTCTTTTAAACGCATATTTATTTCATTACGATCAATATTTCCTTCATTTCATTGCCTATTTACATGATTTTGATGCATATTTACTTCATTACGATCAATATTTCATTCATTTCGATGCATATTTTCTTCATTTTTATGCATATTTACTTCATTACTATCAATATTTCCTTTGTTTTGTTGCATATTTAATTCATTACGATTAACATTTTCTTCGTTTTGATGTATATTTTCTTCTTTTTGATGCATATTTACTTCATTTTGATTCATATTTACTTCATTACGATCAACATTTCCTTCGTTTCGATGCATATTACTTCATATTGATGTATATATTGATGGATATTTACTTTGTTTCGATGGATATTTCTTTTATTTCGATGCATATTTTCTTCATTTTGATACATATTTATTTCATTACGATCAATATTTCCTTCGTTTCAATGCTTATTTACTTCATTTCGATGAACATTTCCTTTGTTTCGAAGCATATTTACTTCTTTTTGATGCATATTTACTTCATTATGATCAATATTTCCTTCATTTCATTGTCTATTTACTTCATTTCGATCAACATTTCCTTCGTTTCGATGCATATTTACTTCATTTTTATGCATATTTACTTCATTACGATCGACATTTCCTTCGTATCGTTGCACATTTACTTCATTATGATCAATATTTCCTTCGTTTTTATACATATTTACTTCATTTTTATGCATACTTACTTCATTACGACAACATTTCCTTCGTTTCGATGCATATTTACTTCATTTTGATGAATATTAACTTCATTACGATCAATATTTCCTTCGTTTCGATGCATATTTACTTCATTTTGATGCATATTTACTTCATTACGATCAATATTTCCTTCGTTTTGATGTATATTTACTTCATTTTGAAGCATATTTACTTCATTATGATCAACATTTCTTTTGTTTCGATGCATATTTACTTAATTTTGATGCATATTTAGTTCATTACGATCAACATCTTCATTTTTATGCATATTTACTTTATTACGATAAACATTTCCTTCGTTTCGATGCATGTTTACTTCATATTGATGTATATATTGATGGATATTACTTTATTTCGATGGATATTTTTTTCGTTTCGATGCATATTTACTTCATTTTGATACATATTTACCTCATTATGATCAATATTTCCTTCGTTTCAATGCTTATTTATTTCATTTCGATCAACATTTCCTTTGTTTCGATGCATATTTACTTCTTTTTGATGCATATTTACTTCATTTCGATCAACATTTCCTTCGTTTCGTTGCATATTTACTTCATTACGATCAATATTTCATTTGTTTCAATGCATATTTACTTCATTTTTATGCATATTTACTTCATTACGATGAACATTTCATTCGTTTGGTTGCATATTTACTTCATTACGATCAATATTTCTTCGTTTCGATGCATATTTACTTATTTTTATGAATATTTACTTCATTACGATCAACATTTCCTTCATTACGATGAATATTTACTTCATTTTGATGCATATTTACTTCATTAAGATCAATATTTCCTTCGTTTCGATGCATATTCACTTTATTTTGATTCATATTTACTTCATTAAGATCAACATTTCCTTCATGTTGATGCATATTTACGTCATTTTTATGCATATTTACTTCATTACGATCAACATTTTCTTCGTTTCGATGCATATTTACTTCATTTTGATGCAAATTTACTTCATTACGATCATCATTTCATTCGTTTCAATGCATATTTACTTCATTTTTTATGCATATTTACTTCATTACGAACAATATCTCCTTCATTTCAATGCATATTTACTTTATTTTTATGATATTTACTTCATAATGATCAACATTTTCTTCATTTTAA
>JAHCLQ010000436.1:0-49546 GCA_023678885.1 Pogostemon cablin
ATTTACTTCATTACGATCAACATTTCCTTCGTTTCGATGCATATTTACTTCATTATGATGTATATATTTATGGATATTTACTTTGTTTCGATGGATATTTCTTTCGTTTCGATGCATATTTACTTCATTTTGATACATATTTACTTTCATTACGATCAATATTTCCTTCGTTTCAATGCTTATTTACTTCATTTCGATCAACATTTCCTTTTTAGATGCATATTTACTTCTTTTTAACGTATATTTACTTTATTACGATCAACATTTCCTTCATTTCATTGCTATTTACATCATTTTGATGCATATTTACTTCATTACGATCAACATTTCATTCGTTTCGATCATATTTTCTTCATTTTTATGCATATTTACTTCATTACTATCAATATTTCCTTTGTTTTGTTGCATATTTACTTCATTACGATTAACATATTTCTTCGTTTTGATGTATATTTTCTTCTTTTTGATGCATATTTACTTCATTTTGATTCATATTTACTTCATTACGATCAACATTTCCTTCGTTTCGATGCATATTTACTTCATATTGATGTATATATTTGATGATATTTACTTTGTTTCGATGGATATTTCTTTTTTTCGATGCATATTTCCTTCATTTTGATACATATTTATTTCATTACGATCAATATTTCCTTCGTTTCAATGCTTATTTACTTCATTTCGATGAACATTTCCTTTGTTTCGATGCATATTTACTTCTTTGATGCATATTTACTTCATATGATCAACATTTCCTTCATTTCATTGCCTATTTACTTCATTTCGATCAACATTTCCTTCGTTTCGATGCATATTTACTTCATTTTTATGCATATTTACTTCATTACGATCGACATTTCCTTCGTTTCGTTGCACATTTACTTCATTATGATCAATATTTCCTTCGTTTGATACATATTTACTTCATTTTTATGCATACTTACTTCATTACGACAATATTTCCTTCGTTTCGATGCATATTTACTTCATTTTGATGAATATTAACTTCATTACGATCAATATTTCCTTCGTTTCGATGCATATTTACTTCATTTTGATGCATATTTACTTCATTACGATCAATATTCCTTCGTTTGATGCATATTTACTTCATTTTGATGCATATTTACTTCATTATGATCAACATTTCCTTTGTTTCGATGCATATTTACTTCATTTTGATGCATATTTACTTCATTACGATCAACATCTTCATTTTTATGCATATTTACTTCATTACGATAAACATTTCCTTCGTTTCGATGCATGTTTACTTCATATTGATGTATATATTGATGGATATTACTTTATTTCGATGGATATTTTTTTCGTTTCGATGCATATTTACTTCATTTTGATACATATTTACTTCATTATGATCAATATTTCCTTCGTTTCAATGCTTATTTATTTCATTTCGATCAACATTTCCTTTGTTTCGATGCATATTTACTTCTTTTTTATGCATATTTACTTCATTTCGATCAACATTTCCTTCGTTTCGTTGCATATTTACTTCATTACGATCAATATTTCATTAGTTTCGATGCATATTTACTTCATTTTTATGCATATTTACTTCATTACGATGAACATTTCATTCGTTTGGTTGCATATTTACTTCATTACGATCAACATTTCCTTCGTTTCGATGCATATTTACTTTATTTTTATGAATATTTACTTCATTACGATCAACATTTCCTTCATTACGATGAATATTTACTTCATTTTGATGCATATTTACTTCATTACGATCAATATTTCCTTCGTTTCGATGCATATTTACTTCATTTTGATTCATATTTACTTCATTAAGATCAACATTTCCTTCATGTTGATGCATATTTACGTCATTTTTATGCATATTTACTTCATTACGATCACATTTTCTTCGTTTCGATGCATATTTACTTCATTTTGATGCAAATTTACTTCATTACGATGATCATATTTCATTCGTTTCAAAGCACATTTACTTCATTTTTTGTGCATATTATTTCATTACGAACAATATTTCCTTCATTTCAATGCATATTTACTTTTATTTTTATGAATATTTACTTCATAACGATCAACATTTTCTTCATTTTGATGCATTTTACTTCATTACGAACAACATTTTCTTCGTTTTGATACATTTTTTCTTCATTTTTTTGCATATTTACTTCATTTTGATGCATATTAACTTCATTATGATCAATATTTCCTTAGTTTCGATGCATATTACTTTATTTTGATGCATATTTTGATGCATATTTACTTCGTTTTGATGCATATTTCTTTCGTTTTGATGAATATTTACTTCATTTTGATGCACATTTACTTTATTACGATCAACATTTCCTTCGTTTCATGCGTATTTACTTCATTTCGATCAACATTTCCTTCATTTTGTTGCATATTTACTTCATTTTGATGCATATTTACTTTATTACGATCAACATTTCATTCGTTTCAATGAATATTTACTTTATTTTTATGTATATTTACTTAATTACGATGAACATTTCCTTCGTTTCGTTGCATATTTACTTCATTACGATCAACATTTCCCATTATTTCGATGCATATTTTCTTCATTTCAATGCATATTTACTTCATTTTGATTCATATTTACTTCATTACGATCAACATTTTCTTCGTTTTGAGGCATATTTACTTCATTTTGATGCATATTTACTTCATTTTGATGCATATTTACTTCATTATGATCAACATCTTCATTTTTATGCAAATTTACTTCATTACGATCAACATTTCCTTCGTTTCGATGCATATTTACTTCAATATGATGTATATATTTATGGATATTTACTTTGTTTCGATGGATATTTCTTTCGTTTCGATGCATATTTACTTCATTTTGATACATATTTATTTCATTACGATCAATATTTCCTTCGTTTCAATGCTTATTTACTTCATTTCGATCATATTTCCTTTGTCTTGATGCATATTTACTTTTTTTAACGCATATTTACTTCATTACGATCAACATTTCCTTCATTTCATTGCCTATTTACATCATTTTGATGCATATTTACTTCATTACGATCAACATTTCATTCGTTTCGATGCATATTTTCTTCATTTTTATGCATATTTACTTCATTACTATCAATATTTCCTTTGTTTTGTTGCATATTTACTTCATTACGATTAACATTTTCTTCGTTTTGATGTATATTTTCTTCTTTTTGATGCATATTTACTTCATTTTGATTCATATTTACTTCATTACGATCAACATTTCCTTCGTTTCGATGCATATTTACTTCATATTGATGTATATATTGATGGATATTTACTTTGTTTCGATGGATATTTCTTTTGTTTCGATGCATATTTCCTTCATTTTGATACATATTTATTTCATTACGATCAATATTTCCTTCGTTTCAATGCTTATTTACTTCATTTCGATGAACATTTCCTTTGTTTCGATGTATATTTACTTCTTTTTTATGCATATTTACTTCATTATGATCAACATTTCCTTCATTTCATTGCTATTTACTTCATTTCGATCAACATTTCCTTCGTTTCGATGCATATTTACTTCATTTTTATGCATATTTACTTCATTACGATCGACATTTCCTTCGTTTCGTTGCACATTTACTTCATTATGATCAATATTTCCTTCGTTTTGATACATATTTACTTCATTTTTATGCATACTTACTTCATTACGACAACATTTCCTTCGTTTCGATGCATATTTACTTCATTTTGATGAATATTAACTTCATTACGATCAATATTTCCTTCGTTTCGATGCATATTTACTTCATTTTGATGCATATTTACTTCATTACGATCAATATTTCCTTCGTTTTGATGCATATTTACTTCATTTTGATGCATATTTACTTCATTATGATCAACATTTCCTTTGTTTCGATGCATATTTACTTCATTTTATGCATATTTACTTCATTACGATAAAAATTTCCTTCGTTTCGATGCATGTTTACTTCATATTGATGTATATATTGATGGATATTACTTTATTTCGATGGATATTTTTTTTCGTTTCGATGCATATTTACTTCATTTTGATACATATTTACTTCATTATGATCAATATTTCCTTCGTTTCAATGCTTATTTATTTCATTTCGATCAACATTTCCTTTGTTTCGATGCATATTTACTTCTTTTTGATGCATATTTACTTCATTTCGATCAACATTTCCTTCGTTTCGTTGCATATTTACTTCATTACGATCAATATTTCATTAGTTTCAATGCATATTTACTTCATTTTTATGCATATTTACTTCATTACGATGAACATTTCATTCGTTTGGTGCATATTTACTTCATTACGATTAATATTTCCTTCGTTTCGATGCATATTTACTTTATTTTTATGAATATTTACTTCATTACGATCAACATTTCCTTCATTACGATGAATATTTACTTCATTTTGATGCATATTTACTTCATTACGATCAATATTTCCTTCGTTTCGATGCATATTCACTTTATTTTGATTCATATTTACTTCATTAAGATCAACATTCCTTCTTGTTGATGCATATTTACGTCATTTTTATGCATATTTACTTCATTACGATCAACATTTTCTTCGTTTCGATGCATATTTACTTCATTTTGATGCAAATTTACTTCATTACGATCATCATTTCATTCGTTTCAATGCATATTTACTTCATTTTTTATGCATATTTACTTCATTACGAACAATATTTCCTTCATTTCATGCATATTTACTTTATTTTTATGAATATTTACTTCATAATGATCAACATTTTCTTCATTTTAATGCATATTTACTTCATTACGAACAACATTTTCTTCGTTTTGATACATATTTACTTCATTTTTATGCATATTTACTTTATTACAATCAACATTTCTTCATTTCGATGCATATTTACTTTATTTTTATGAATATTTACTTCTTAACGATCAACATTTTCTTCATTCATTTGATGCATATTTACTTCATTATGAACAACATTTTTTCGTTTTGATACATTTTTTTACATTTTTTTTGCATATTTACTTCATTTTGATGCATATTTACTTCATTATGATCAATATTTCCTTCGTTTCGATGCATATTTACTTTATTTTGATGCATATTTTGATGCATATTTACTTCGTTTTGATGCATATTTCTTTCGTTTTGATGCATATTTACTTCATTTTGATGCACATTTACTTTATTACGATCAACATTTCCTTCGTTTCAATGCATATTTACTTCATTTCGATCAACATTTCTTCATTTTGTTGCATATTTACTTCATTTTGATGCATATTTACTTAATTACGATCAACATTTCATTGTTTCAATGCATATTTACTTCATTTTTATGTATATTTACTTCATTACGATGAACATTTCCTTCGTTTCGTTGCATATTTACTTCATTACGATCAACATTTACTTCATTTCGATTCATATTTTCTTCATTTCATGCATATTTACTTCATTTTGATGCATATTTACTTCATTACGATCAACATCTTCATTTTTAATGCAAATTTACTTCATTACGATCAACATTTCCTTCGTTTCGATGCATATTTACTTCAATATGATGTATATAATGATGGATATTTACTTTGTTTCAATGATATTTCTTTCGTTTTGATGCATATTTACTTCATTTTGATACATATTTATTTCATTACGATCAATATTTCCTTCGTTTCAATGCTTATTTACTTCATTTCGATCAACATTCCTTTGCTTGATGCATATTTACTTCTTTTTAAACGCATATTTACTTCATTACGATCAACATTTCCTTCATTTCATTGCCTATTTACTTCATTTTGATGCATATTTACTTCATTACGATCAATATTTATTCATTTCGATGCATATTTTATTCATTTTTATGCATATTTACTTCATTACTATCAATATTTCCTTTGTTTTGTTGCATATTTACTTCATTACGATTAACATTTTCTTCGTTTTGATGTATATTTTCTTCTTTTTGATGCATATTTACTTCATTTTGATTCATATTTACTTCATTACGATCACCATTTCCTTCGTTTCGATGCATATTTACTTCATATTGATGTATATATTGATGATATTTACTTTGTTTCGATGGATATTTCTTTTGTTTCGATGCATATTCCTTCATTTTGATACATATTTATTTCATTACGATCAATATTTCCTTCGTTTCAATGCTTATTTACTTCATTTCGATGAACATTTCCTTTGTTTCAATGCATATTTACTTTTTTTTTATGCATATTTACTTCATTATGATCACATTTCCTTCATTTCATTGCCCTATTTACTTCATTTCGATCAACATTTCCTTCGTTTCGATGCATATTTACTTCATTTTTATGCATATTTACTTCATTACGATCGACATTTCCTTCGTTTCGTTGCACATTTACTTCATTATGATCAATATTTCCTTCGTTTTGATACATATTTACTTCATTTTTATGCATACTTACTTCATTACGACAGCATTTCCTTCGTTTCGATGCATATTTACTTCATTTTGATGAATATTAACTTCATTACGATCAATATTTCCTTCATTTCGATGCATATTTACTTCATTTTGATGCATATTTACTTCATTACGATCATATTTCCTTCGTTTTGATGCATATTTACTCATTTTGATGCATATTTACTTCATTATGATCAACATTTCCTTTGTTTCGATGCATATTTACTTCATTTTGATGCATATTTACTTCATTACGATCAACATCTTCATTTTTATGCATATTTACTTCATTACGATAAACATTTCCTTCGTTTCGATGCATGTTTAACTTCATATTGATGTATATATTGATGGATATTACTTTATTTCGATGGATATTTTTTTCGTTTCGATGCATATTTACTTCATTTTGATACATATTTACTTCATTATGATCAATATTTCCTTCGTTTCAATGCTTATTTATTTCATTTCGATTCAACATTTCCTTTGTTTCGATGCATATTTACTTCTTTTTTATGCATATTTACTTCATTTCGATCAACATTTCCTTCGTTTCGTTGCATATTTACTCATTACGATCAATATTTCATTAGTTTCGATGCATATTTACTTCATTTTTATGCATATTTACTTCATTACGATGAACATTTCATTCGTTTGGTTGCATATTTACTTCATTACGATCAACATTTCATTCGTTTCGATGCATATTTACTTTATTTTATGAATATTTACTTCATTACAATCAACATTTCCTTCATTACGATGAATATTTACTTCATTGTGATGCATATTTACTTCATTACGATCAATATTTCCTTCGTTTCGATGCATATTCACTTCATTTTTATTCATATTTACTTCATTAAGATCAACATTTCCTTCATGTTGATGCATATTTACGTCATTTTTATGCATATTTACTTCATTACGATCAACATTTTCTTCGTTTCGATGCATATTTACTTATTTTGATGCAAATTTACTTCATTACGATCATCATTTCATTCGTTTCAATGCATATTTACTTCATTTTTTATGCATATTTACTTCATTACGAACAATATTTCCTTCATTTCAATGCATATTTACTTTATTTTTATGAATATTTACTTCATAATGATCAACATTTTCTTCATTTTAATGCATATTTACTTCATTACGAACAACATTTTCTTCGTTTTGATACATATTTACTTCATTTTTATGCATATTTACTTTATTACGATCAACATTTCCTTCATTTCGATACATATGTACATCATTTTGATGCATATTTACTTCATTACAATCAACAATTCCTTCGTTTCGATGCATATTTACTTTATTTTGATGAATATTTACTTTATTACAATCAACGTTTCCATAGTTTCGATGCACATTTACATTAATTTGATGCATATTTTAAATGCATATTACTTCGTTTGGATGCATATTTCTTTCGTTTCGATGCATATTTACTTCATTTTGATGCACATTTACTTTATTACGATCAACATTTCCTTCGTTTCAATGCGTATTTACTTCATTTCGATCAACATTTCCTTCATTTGTTGCATATTTACTTCATTTTGATGCATATTTACTTAATTACGATCAACATTTCATTCTTTTCATGAATTTTTACTTAATTTTTATGTATATTTACTTAATTACGATGAACATTTCCTTCGTTTCGTTGCATATTTACTTCATTACGATCAACATTTCCATCATTTCGATTCATATTTTCTTCATTTCAATGCATATTTACTTCATTTTGATTCATATTTACTTCATTACGATCAACATTTTCATTTTTATGCATATTTACTTAATTACGATCAACATTTCCTTCGTTTTGAGGCATATTTACTTCATTTTGATGCATATTTACTTCATTATAATCAACATTTCCTCTGTTTCGATGCATATTTACTTCATTTTGATGCATATTTACTTCATTACGATAACATCTTCATTTTTATGCAAATTTACTTCATTACGATCAACATTTCCTTCGTTTCGATGCATATTTACTTCAATATGATGTATATAATGATGGATATTTACTTTTTTAATGGATATTTCTTTCGTTTTGATGCATATTTACTTCATTTTGATACATATTTATTTCATTACGATCAATATTTCCTTCGTTTCAATGCTTATTTACTTCATTTCGATCAACATTTCCTTTGTCTCGATGCATATTTACTTCTTTTAAACGCATATTTATTTCATTACGATCAATATTTCCTTCATTTCATTGCCTATTTACATCATTTTGATGCATATTTACTTCATTACGATCAATATTTCATTCGTTTCGATGCATATTTTCTTCATTTTTATGCATATTTACTTCATTACTATCAATATTTCCTTTGTTTTGTTGCATATTTACTTCATTACGATTAACATTTTCTTCGTTTTGATGTATATTTTCTTCTTTTTGATGCATATTTACTTCATTTTGATTCATACTTTACTTCATTACGATCAACATTTCCTTCGTTTTCGATGCCATATTTACTTCATATTGATGTATATATTGATGGATATTTACTTTGGTTTCGATGGATATTTTCATTTCGTTTCGAATGCATATTTCCTCATTTTGATAATATTTATTTTCATTACGATCACTACTTCCTTCGTTTCAATGCTTAATTTACTTCATTTCGAATGAACATTTCCTTTGTTTCGATGCATATTTACTTCTTTTTTATGCATATTTACTTCATTATGATCAAAGCATTTTCCTTCATTTCATTGCATAATTACTTCATTTCGATCAACCATTTCCTTCGTTTCGATGCATATTTACCTCATTTTTAAGCATATTTACTTCATTACGCTCGACATTTACCTTCGTTTTCGTTGCACATTCACTTCATTATGACTCAATATTTCCTTCGTTTTGATACATATTTACTTCATTTATTCTGCATACTACTTCATTACGACAACATTCCTTCGTATCGCTGCATATTTACTTCATTTTGATGCATATTAACTTCATTACGATCAATATTTCCTTCGTTTCGATGCATATTTACTTCATTTTGATGCATATTTACTTCATTACGATCAATATTTCCTTCGTTTTGATGCATATTTACTTCATTTTGATGCATATTTACTTCATTATGATCAACATTTCCTTTGTTTCGATGCATATTTACTTCATTTTGATGAATATTTACTTCATTACGATCAACATCTTCATTTTTATGCATATTTACTTCATTACGATAAACATTTCCTTCGTTTCGATGCATGTTTACTTCATATTGATGTATATATTGATGGATATTACTTTATTTCGATGGATATTTTTTTCGTTTCGATGCATATTTACTTCATTTTGATACATATTTACTTCATTATGATCAATATTTCCTTCGTTTCAATGCTTATTTATTTCATTTCGATCAACATTTCCTTTGTTTCGATACATATTTACTTCTTTTTGATGCATATTTAATTAATTTCGATCAACATTATCTTCGTTTCGTTGCATATTTACTTCATTACGATCAATATTTCATTAGTTTCGATGCATATTTACTTCATTTTTATGCATATTTACTTCATTACGATGAACATTTCATTCGTTTGGTTGCATATTTACTTCATTACGATCAACATTTCCTTCGTTTCGATGCATATTTACTTTATTTTTATGAATATTTACTTCATTACGAATCAACATTTCCTTCATTACGATGAATATTTACTTCATTTTGATGCATATTTACTTCATTACGATCAATATTTCCTTCGTTTCGATGCATATTACTTCATTTTTATTCATATTTACTTCATTAAGATCAACATTTCCTTCATGTTGATGCATATTTACGTCATTTTTATGCATATTTACTTCATTACGATCAACATTTTCTTCGTTTCGATGCATATTTACTTCATTTTGATGCAAATTTACTTCATTACGATCATCATTTCATTCGTTTCAATGCATATTTACTTCATTTTTTATGCATATTTACTTCATTACGAACAATATTTCCTTCATTTCAATGCATATTTACTTTATTTTTATGAATATTTACTTCATAATGATCAAACATTTTCTTCATTTTAATGCATATTTACTTCATTACGAAACAACATTTTCTTCGTTTTGATACATATTTACTTCATTTTTATGCATATTTACTTTATTACGATCAACATTTCCTTCATTTCGATACATATGTACATCATTTTGATGCATATTTACTTCATTACGATCAACAATTCCTTCGTTTCGATGCATATTTACTTTATTTTGATGAATATTTACTAATTACGATCAAACGTTTCCTTAGTTTCGATGCATATTTACTTTATTTTGATGCATATTTAGATGCATATTTACTTCGTTTGGATGCATATTTCTTTCGTTTCGATGCATATTTACTTCATTTTGATGCATATTTACTTTATTACGATCAACATTTCCTTCGTTTCAATGCGTATTTACTTCATTTTCGATCAACATTTCCTTCATTATTGTTGCATATTTACTTCATTTTGATTCATATTTACTTAATTACGATCAACATTTCATTCGTTTCAATGAATATTTACTTCATTTTTATGTATATTTACTATATTACGATGAAACATTTCCTTCGTTTCGATTGCATATTTACTTCATTACGATCAACATTTCCATCATTTCGATTCATATTTTCTTCATTTCAATGCATATTTACTTCATTTTGATTCATATTTACTTCATTTCGATCAACATTTTCATTTTTATCATATTTACTTCATTACGATCAACATTTCCCTCGTTTTGAGGCATATTTACTTCATTTGATGTATATTTACTTCATTATAATCAACATTTCCTCTATTTCGATGCATATTTACTTCATTTTGATGTCATATTTACTTCAATACGACCAACATCTTCATTTTTATGCAAATTTACTTCATTACGATCAACATTTCCTTCGTTTCGATGCATATTTAACTTCAATATGATGTATATATTGATGGATATTTACTTTGTTTCGATGGATATTTCTTTCGTTTCGATGCATATTTACTCATTTTGATACATATTTATTTCCTTACGATCAAATTTCTTTGTTTCAATGCTTATTTACTTCATTTCGATCAAAATTTCCTTTGTCTCGATGCATATTTACTTCTTTTTAATGCATATTTACTTCATTACGATCAACATTTCCTTCATTTCATTGCCTATTTACATCATTTTGATGCATATTTACTTCATTACGATCAACATTTCATTCGTTTTCGATGCATATTTTCTTCATTTTTATGCATATTTACTTCATTACTATCAATATTTCCTTTGTTTTGTTGCATATTTACTTCATTACGATTAACATTTTCTTCGTTTGATGTATATTTTCTTCTTTTTGATGCATATTTACTTCATTTTTGATTCATATTTACTTCATTACGATCAACATTTCCTTCGTTTCGATGCATATTTACTTCATATTGATGTATATATTGATGGATATTTACTTTGTTTCGATGGATATTTCTTTTGTTTCGATGCATATTTCCTTCATTTTGATACATATTTATTTCATTACGATCACTATTTCCTTCGTTTCAATGCTTATTTACTTCATTTCGATGAACATTTCCTTTGTTTCAGATGCATATTTACTTCTTTTTTATGCATATTTACTTCATTATGATCAACATTTCCTTCATTTCATTGCCTATTTACTTCATTTCGATCAACATTTCCTTCGTTTCGATGCATATTTACCTCATTTTTTATGCATATTTACTTCATTACGCTCGACATTTCCTTCGTTTCGTTGCACATTCACTTCATTATGATCAATATTTCCTTCATTTTGATACATATTTACTTCATTTTTATGCATACTTACTTCATTACGACAACATTTCCTTCGTTTCGATGCATATTTACTTCATTTTGATGAATATTAACTTTATTACGATCAATATATCCTTCGTTTCGAATGAATATTTACTTCATTTTGATGCATATTTACTTCATTACGATCAATATTTCCTTCGTTTTGATGCATATTTACTTCATTTTGATGCATATTTACTTCATTATGATCAAACATTTCCTTTGTTTCGATGCATATTTACTTCATTTTGATGCATATTTACTTCATTACTGATCAACATCTTCATTTATATGCATATTTACTTCATTACGATAAACATTTCCTTCGTTTCGATGCGTGTTTACTACATATTGATGTATATATTGATGGATATTACTTTATTTCCATGGATATTTTTTTCGTTTCGATGCATATTTACTTCATTTTGATACATATTTACTTCATTATGATCAATATTTCCTTCGTTTCAATGCTCATTTATTTCATTTCGATCAACATTTCCTTTGTTTCGATGCATATATACTTCTTTTTTGATGCATATTTACTTCATTTCGATCAACATTTCCTTCGTTTCGTTGCATATTTACTTCATTACGATCAATATTTCATTAGTTTCGATGCATATTTACTTCATTTTTATGCATATTTACTTCATTACGATGAACATTTCATTCGTTTGGTTGCATATTTACTTCATTACGATCAACATTTCCTTCGTTTCGATGCATATTTACTTTATTTTTATGAATATTTACTTCATTACGATCAACATTTCCTTCATTACGATGAATATTTACTTCATTTTGATGCATATTTACTTCATTACGATCAATATTTCCTTCGTTTCGATGCATATTCACTTCATTTTGATTCATATTTACTTCATTAAGATCAACATTTCCTTCATGTTGATGCATATTTACGTCATTTTTATGCATATTTACTTCATTACGATCAACATTTTCTTCGTTTCGATGCATATTTACTTCATTTTGATGCAAATTTACTTCATTACGATCATCATTTCATTCGTTTCAATGCATATTTACTTCATTTTTTATGCATATTTACTTCATTACGAACAATATTTCCTTCATTTCAATGCATATTTACTTTATTTTTATGAATATTTACTTCATAATGATCAACATTTTCTTCATTTTAATGCATATTTACTTCATTACGAACAACATTTACTTCGTTTTGATACATAGTTACTTCATTTTTATGCATATTTACTTTATTACGATCAACATTTCCTTCATTTCGATGCATATTTATTTTATTTTTATGAATATTTACTTCATAACGATCAACATTTTCTTCATTTTGATACATTTTACTTCATTACGAACAACATTTTCTTCGTTTTGATACATTTTTTCCTCATTTTTTTTGCATATTTACTTCATTTTGATGCATAGTAACTTCATTATGATCAATACTTCCTTAGTTTCGATGCATATTTACTTTATTTTTATGCATATTTTGATGCATATTTACTTCGTTTTGATGCATATTTCTTTCGTTTTTGATTCATATTTACTTCATTTTGATGCACATTTACTTTATTACGATCAACATTTCCTTCGTTTCAATGCGTATTTACTTCATTTCGATCAACATTTCCTTCATTTTGTTGCATATTTACTTCATTTTGATTCATATTTACTTAATTACGATCAACATTTCATTCGTTTCAATGAATATTTACTTCATTTTTATGTATATTTACTATATTACGATGAACATTTCCTTCATTTCGTTGCATATTTACTTCATTACGATCAACATTTCCATCATTTCGATTCATATTTTCTTCATTTCAATGCATATTTACTTCATTTTGATTCATATTTACTTCATTACGATCAACATTTTCATTTTTATTCATATTTACTTCATTACGATCAACATTTCCCTCGTTTTGAGGCATATTTACTTCATTCTGATGTATATTTACTTCATTATAATCAACATTTCCTCTATTTCGATGCATATTTACTTCATTTTGATGCATATTTACTTCAATACGACCAACATCTTCATTTTTATGCAAATTTACTTCATTACGATCAACATTTCCTTCGTTTCGATGCATATTTACTTCAATATGATGTATATATTGATGGATATTTACTTTGTTTCAATGGATATTTCTTTCGTTTTAATGCATATTTACTTCATTTTGATACATATTTATATCATTACGATCAATATTTCCTTCGTTTCAATGCTTATTTACTTCATTTCGATCAACATTTCCTTTGTCTCGATGCATATTTACTACTTTTTAACGCATATTTTCTTCATTACGATAAATATTTCCTTCATTTCATTGCCTATTTACATCATTTTAATGCATATTTACTTCATTACGATCAACATTTCATTTGTTTCGATGCATATTTTCTTCATATTTATGCATATTTACTTCATTACTATCAATATTTCCTTTGTTTTGTTGCATATTACTTCATTACGATTAATATTTTATTCGTTTTGATGTATATTTTCTTCTTTTTGATGCATATTTACTTCATTTTGATTCATATTTACTTCATTACGATCAACATTTCCTTTGTTTCGATGCATATTTACTTCATATTGATGTATATATTGATGGATATTTACTTTGTTTCGATGGATATTTCTTTTGTTTCGATGCATATTTCCTTCATTTTGATACATATTTATTTCATTACGATCAATATTTCCTTCGTTTCAATGCTTATTTACTTCATTTCGATGAACATTTCCTTTGTTTCAATGCATATTTACTTCTTTTTTATGCATATTTACTTTCATTATGATCAACATTTCCTTCATTTCATTGCCTATTTACTTCATTTCGATCAACATTTCCTTCGTTTCGATGCATATTTACTTCATTTTTATGCATATTTACTTCATTACGATCGACATTTCATTCGTTTCGTTGCACATTTACTTCATTATGATCAATATTTCCTTCGTTTTGATACATATTTACTTCATTTTTATGCATACTTACTTCATTACGACAATATTTCCTTCGTTTCGATGCATATTTACTTCATTTTGATGAATATTAACTTCATTACGATCAATATTTCCTTCGTTTCGATGCATATTTACTTCATTTTGATGCATATTTACTTCATTACGATCAATATTTCCTTCGTTTTGATGCATATTTACTTCATTTTGATGCATATTTACTTCATTATGATCAACATTTCCTTTGTTTCGATGCATATTTACTTCATTTTGATGCATATTTACTTCATTACGATCAACATCTTCATTTTATGCATATTTACTTCATTACGATAAACATTTCCTTCAGTTTCGATGCATGTTTACTTCATATTGATGTATATATTGATGGATATTACTTTATTTCGATGGATATTTTTTTCGTTTCGATGCATATTTACTTCATTTTGATACATATTTACTTCATTATGATCAATATTTCCTTCGTTTCAATGCTTATTTATTTCATTTCGATCAACATTTCCTTTGTTTCGATGCATATTTACTTCTTTTTGATGCATATTTACTTCATTTCGATCAACATTTCCTTCGTTTCGTTGCATATTTACTTCATTACGATCAATATTTCATTAGTTTCGATGCATATTTACTTCATTTTTATGCATATTTACTTCATTACGATGAACATTTCATTCGTTTGGTTGCATATTTACTTCATTACGATCAACATTTCCTTCGTTTCGATGCATATTTACTTTATTTTTATGAATATTTACTTCATTACGATCAACATTTCCTTCATTACGATGAATATTTACTTCATTTTGATGCATATTTACTTCATTACGATCAATATTTCCTTCGTTTCGATGCATATTCACTTCATTTTGATTCATATTTACTTCATTAAGATCAACATTTCCTTCATGTTGATGCATATTTACGTCATTTTTATGCATATTTACTTCATTACGATCAACATTTTCTTCGTTTCGATGCATATTTACTTCATTTTGATGCAAATTTACTTCATTACGATCATCATTTCATTCGTTTCAATGCATATTTACTTCATTTTTTATGCATATTTACTTCATTACGAACAATATTTCCTTCATTTCAATGAATATTTACTTTATTTTTATGAATATTTACTTCACTAATGATCAATATTTTCTTCATTTTAATGCATATTTACTTCATTACGAACAACATTTTCTTCGTTTTGATACATATTTACTTCATTTTTATGCATATTTACTTATTACGATCAACATTTCCTTCATTTCGATACATATGTACTTCATTTTGATGCATATTTACTTCATTACGATCAACATTTCCTTCGTTTCGATGCATATTTTACTTTATTTTGATGAATATTTACTATCATTACGATCAACGTTTCCTTAGTTTCGATGCATATTTACTTTAATTTGATGCAATATTTGATGCATATTTACTTCGTTTCGGATGCATATTTCTTTCGTTTCGATGCATATTTACTTCATTTTGATGCATATTTACTTCATTAAGATCAACATTTCCTTCGTTTCAATGCGTATTTACTTCATTTCGATCAACATTTCCTTCATTTTGTTGCATATCTTACTTCATTTTGATTCATATTTTACTTAATTACGATCAACATTTCATCTCGTTCAATGAATATTACTTCATTTTTATGTAATATTTACTATATTACGATGAACATTTCCTTCATTTTCGTTCGTTCATATTTACTTCATTACGATCAACCATTTTCCATCATTTCGATTCATATTTTCTTCATTTCAATGCATATTTACCTTCATTTTTGATTCATATTTACTTCATTTACGATCAACTTTTCATTTTTATTCATATTTACTTCATTTACGATCAACATTTCCCTCGTTTTGAGGCATATTTACTTCATTCTGATGTATATTCTACTTCATTATAATCAACATTTCCTCTAGTTTCGATGCATATTTACTTCATTTTGATGCATATTTACTTAATACGATCCAACATCTTCATTTTTTATGCAAATTTAATTCATTTACGATCAACATTTCCTTCGTTTCGAGGCATATTTACTTCAATATGATGTATATATTGATGGATATTTACTTTGTTTCAATGGATATTTCTTTCGTTTTAATGCATATTTACTTCATTTTGATACATATTTATCTCATTTACGATCAATATTTCCTTCGTTTCAATGCTTATTTACTTCATTTCGATCAACATTTCCTTTGTCTCGATGCATATTTACTACTTTTTAACGCATATTTTCTTCATTACGATCAATATTTCCTTCATTTCATTGCCTATTACATCATTTTGATGCATATTTACTTCATTACGATCAACATTTCATTCGTTTCGATGCATATTTTCTTCATTTTTATGCATATTTACTTCATTACTATTCAATATTTCCTTTGTTTTGTTGCATATTTACTTCATTACGATTAATATTTTCTTCGTTTTGATGTATATTTTCTTCTTTTTGATGCATATTTACTTCATTTTGATTCATATTTACTTCAGTACGATCAACATTTCCTTCGTTTCGATGCATATTTACTTCATATTGATGTATATATTGATGGATATTTACTTTGTTTCGATGGATATTTCTTTTGTTTCGATGCATATTTCCTTCATTTTGATACATATTTATTTCATTACGATCACTATTTCCTTCGTTTCAATGCTTATTTACTTCATTTCGATGAACATTTCCTTTGTTTCGATGCATATTTACTTCTTTTTTATGCATATTTACTTCATTATGATCAACATTTCCTTCATTTCATTGCCTATTTACTTCATTTCGATCAACATTTCCTTCGTTTCGATGCATATTTACCTCATTTTTATGCATATTTACTTCATTACGCTCGACATTTCCTTCGTTTCGTTGCACATTTACTTCATTATGATCAATATTTCCTTCGTTTTGATACATATTTACTTCATTTTTATGCATACTTACTTCATTACGACAACATTTCCTTCGTTTCGATGCATATTTACTTCATTTTGATGAATATTAACTTCATTACGATCAATATTTCCTTCGTTTCGATGCATATTTACTTCATTTTGATGCATATTTACTTCATTACGATCAATATTTCCTTCGTTTTGATGCATATTTACTTCATTTTGATGCATATTTACTTCATTATGATCAACATTTCCTTTGTTTCGATGCATATTTACTTCATTTTGATGTATATTTACTTCATTATGATCAACATCTTCATTTTTATGCATATTTACTTCATTACGATAAACATTTCCTTCGTTTCGATGCATGTTTACTTCATATTGATGTATATATTGATGGATATTACTTTATTTCGATGGATATTTTTTTCGTTTCGATGCATATTTACTTCATTTTGATACATATTTACTTCATTATGATCAATATTTCCTTCGTTTCAATGCTTATTTATTTCATTTCGATCAACATTTCCTTTGTTTCGATGCATATTTACTTCTTTTTGATGCATATTTACTTCATTTCGATCAACATTTCCTTCGTTTCGTTGCATATTTACTGCATTACGATCAATATTTCATTAGTTTCGATGCATATTTACTTCATTTTTATGCATATTTACTTCATTACGATGAACATTTCATTCGTTTGGTTGCATATTTACTTCATTACGATCAACATTTCCTTCGTTTCGATGCATATTTACTTTATTTTATGAATATTTACTTCATTACGATCAACATTTCCTTCATTACGATGAATATTTACTTCATTTTGATGCATATTTACTTCATTACGATCAATATTTCCTTCGTTTCGATGCATATTCACTTCATTTTGATTCATATTTACTTCATTAAGATCAACATTTCCTTCATGTTGATGCATATTTACGTCATTTTTATGCATATTTACTTCATTACGATCAACATTTTCTTCGTTTCGATGCATATTTACTTCATTTTGATGCAAATTTACTTCATTACAATCATCATTTCATTCGTTTCAATGCATATTTACTTCATTTTTTATGCATATTTACTTCATTACGAACAATATTTCCTTCATTTCAATGCATATTTACTTTATTTTTATGAATATTTACTTCATAATGATCAATATTTTCTTCATTTTAATGCATATTTACTTCATTACGAACAACATTTTCTTCGTTTTGATACATATTTACTTCATTTTTATGCATATTTACTTTATTACGATCAACATTTCCTTCATTTCGATACATATGTACATCATTTTGATGCATATTTACTTCATTACAATCAACAATTCCTTCGTTTCGATGCATATTTACTTTATTTTGATGAATATTTACTTTATTACAATCAACGTTTCCATAGTTTCGATGCACATTTACATTAATTTGATGCATATTTAAATGCATATTTACTTCGTTTGGATGCATATTTCTTTCGTTTCGATGCATATTTACTTCATTTTGATGCATATTTACTTCAATAAGATCAACATTTCCTTCGTTTCAATGCGTATTTACTTCATTTCGATCAACATTTCCTTCATTTTGTTGCATATTTACTTCATTTTGATTCATATTTACTTAATTACGATCAACATTTCATTCGTTTCAATGAATATTTACTTCATTTTTATGTATATTTACTATATTACGATGAACATTTCCTTCGTTTCGTTGCATATTTACTTCATTACGATCAACATTTCCATCATTTCGATTCATATTTTCTTCATTTCAATGCATATTTACTTCATTTTGATTCATATTTACTTCATTACGATCAACATTTTCATTTTTATTCATATTTACTTCATTACGATCAACATTTCCCTCGTTTTTGAGGCATATTTACTTCATTCTGATGTATATTTACTTCATTATAATCAACATTTCCTCTATTTCGATGCATATTTACTTCATTTTGATGCATATTTACTTCAATACGACCAACATCTTCATTTTTATGCAAATTTACTTCATTACGATCAACATTTCCTTCGTTTCGATGCATATTTACTTCAATATGATGTATATATTGATGGATATTTACTTTGTTTCAATGGATATTTCTTTCGTTTTAATGCATATTTACTTCATTTTGATACATATTTATATCATTACGATCAATATTTCCTTCGTTTCAATGCTTATTTACTTCATTTCGATCAACATTTCCTTTGTCTCGATGCATATTTACTACTTTTTAACGCATATTTTCTTCATTACGATCAATATTTCCTTCATTTCATTGCCTATTTACATCATTTTAATGCATATTTACTTCATTACGATCAACATTTCATTCTGTTTCGATGCATATTTTCTTCATATTTATGCATATTTACTTCATTACTATCAATATTTCCTTTGTTTTGTTGCATATTTACTTCATTACGATTAATATTTTCTTCGTTTTGATGTATATTTTCTTCTTTTTGATGCATATTTACTTCATTTTGATTCATATTTACTTCATTACGATCAACATTTCCTTTCGTTTCGATGCATATTTACTTCATATTGATGTATATATTGATGGATATTTACTTTGTTTCGATGGATATTTCTTTTGTTTCGATGCATATTTCCTTCATTTTGATACATATTTATTTCATTACGATCAATATTTCCTTCGTTTCAATGCTTATTTACTTCATTTCGATGAACATTTCCTTTGTTTCGATGCATATTTACTTCTTTTTTATGCATATTTACTTCATTATGATCAACATTTCCTTCATTTCATTGCCTATTTACTTCATTTCGATCAACATTTCCTTCGTTTCGATGCATATTTACTTCATTTTTATGCATATTTACTTCATTACGATCGACATTTCCTTCGTTTCGTTGCACATTTACTTCATTATGATCAATATTTCCTTCGTTTTGATACATATTTACTTCATTTTTATGCATACTTACTTCATTACGACAACATTTCCTTCGTTTCGATGCATATTTACTTCATTTTGATGAATATTAACTTCATTACGATCAATATATCCTTCGTTTCAATGCATATTTACTTCATTTTGATGCATATTTACTTCATTACGATCAATATTTCCTTCGTTTTGATGCATATTTACTTCATTTTGATGCATATTTACTTCATTATGATCAACATTTCCTTTGTTTCGATGCATATTTACTTCATTTTGATGCATATTTACTTCATTACGATCAACATCTTCATTTTTATGCATATTTACTTCATTACGATAAACATTTCCTTCGTTTCGATGCATGTTTACTTCATATTGATGTATATATTGATGGATATTACTTTATTTCGATGGATATTTTTTTCGTTTCGATGCATATTTACTTCATTTTGGATACATATTTACTTCATTATGATCAATATTTCCTTCGTTTCAATGCTTATTTATTTCATTTCGATCAACATTTCCTTTGTTTCGATGCATATTTACTTCATTTTGATGCATATTTACTTCATTACGATCAACATTTCCTTCGTTTCGTTGCATATTTACTTCATTACGATCAATATTTCATTAGTTTCGATGCATATTTACTTCATTTTTATGCATATTTACTTCATTACGATGAACATTTCATTCGTTTGGTTGCATATTTACTTCATTACGATCAACATTTCCTTCGTTTCGATGCATATTTACTTTATTTTTATGAATATTTACTTCATTACGATCAACATTTCCTTCATTACGATGAATATTTACTTCATTTTGATGCATATTTACTTCATTACGATCAATATTTCCTTCGTTTCGATGCATATTCACTTCATTTTGATTCATATTTACTTCATTAAGATCAACATTTCCTTCATGTTGATGCATATTTACGTCATTTTTATGCATATTTACTTCATTACGATCAACATTTTCTTCGTTTCGATGCATATTTACTTCATTTTGATGCAAATTTACTTCATTACGATCATCATTTCATTCGTTTCAATGCACATTTACTTCATTTTTTATGCATATTTACTTCATTACGAACAATATTTCCTTCATTTCAATGCATATTTACTTTATTTTTATGAATATTTACTTCATAATGATCAACATTTTCTTCATTTTAATGCATATTTACTTCATTACGAACAACATTTACTTCGTTTTGATACATAGTTACTTCATTTTTATGCATATTTACTTTATTACGATCAACATTTCTTTCATTTCGATGCATATTTTTTTTTATGAATATTTACTTCATAACGATCAACATTTTCTTCATTTTGATACATTTTACTTCATTACGAACAATATTTTCTCCGTTTTGATATATTTTTTCTTCATTTTTTTTGCATATTTACTTCATTTTGATGCATAGTAACTTCATTATGATCAATACTTCCTTAGTTTCGATGCATATTTACTTTATTTTGATGCATATTTTGATGCATATTTACTTCGTTTTGATGCATATTTCTTTCGTTTTGATGCACATTTACTTTATTACGATTAACATTTCCTTCGTTTCAATGTGTATTTACTTCATTTCGATCAACATTTCCTTCATTTTGTTGCATATTTACTTCATTTTGATTCATATTTACTTAATTACGATCAACATTTCATTCGTTTCAATGAATATTTACTTCATTTTTATGTATATTTACTTAATTACGATGAACATTTCCTTCGTTTCGTTGCATATTTACTTCATTACGATCAACATTTCCATCATTTCGATTCATATTTTCTTCATTTCAATGCATATTTACTTCATTTTGATTCATATTTACTTCATTACGATCAACATTTTCATTTTTATTCATATTTACTTCATTACGATCAACATTTCCCTCGTTTTGAGGCATATTTACTTCATTCTGATGTATATTTACTTCATTATAATCAACATTTCCTCTATTTCGATGCATATTTACTTCATTTTGATGCATATTTACTTCAATACGACAACATCTTCATTTTTATGCAAATTTACTTCATTACGATCAACATTTCCTTCGTTTCGATGCATATTTACTTCAATATGATGTATATATTGATGGATATTTACTTTGTTTCAATGGATATTTCTTTCGTTTTCGATGCATATTTACTTCATTTTGATACATATTTATTTCATTACGATCAATATTTCCTTCGTTTCAATGCTTATTTACTTCATTTCGATCAACATTTCCTTTGTCTCGATGCATATTTACTTCTTTTTAACGCATATTTTCTTCATTACGATCAATATTTCCTTCATTTCATTGCCTATTTACATCATTTTAATGCATATTTACTTCATTACGATCAACATTTCATTTCGTTTCGATGCATATTTTCTTCATTTTTATGCATATTTACTTCATTACTATCAATATTTCCTTTGTTTTGTTGCATATTTATTTCATTACGATTAATATTTTCTTCGTTTTGATGTATATTTTCTTCTTTTTGATGCATATTTACTTCATTTTGATTCATATTTACTTCATTACGATCAACATTTCCTTCGTTTCGATGCATATTTACTTCATATTGATGTATATATTGATGGATATTTACTTTGTTTCGATGGATATTTCTTTTGTTTCGATGCATATTTCCTTCATTTTGATACATATTTATTTCATTACGATCAATATTTCCTTCGTTTCAATGCTTATTTACTTCATTTCGATGAACATTTCCTTTGTTTCGATGCATATTTACTTCTTTTTTATGCATATTTACTTCATTATGATCAACATTTCCTTCATTTCATTGCCTATTTACTTCATTTCGATCAACATTTCCTTCGTTTCGATGCATATTTACTTCATTTTTATGCATATTTACTTCATTACGATCGACATTTCCTTCGTTTCGTTGCACATTACTTCATTATGATCAATATTTCCTTCGTTTTGATACATATTTACTTCATTTTTATGCATACTTACTTCATTACGACAACATTTCCTTCGTTTCGATGCATATTTACTTCATTTTGATGAATATTAACTTCATTACGATCAATATTTCCTTCGTTTCAATGCATATTTACTTCATTTTGATGCATATTTACTTCATTACGATCAATATTTCCTTCGTTTTGATGCATATTTACTTCATTTTGATGCATATTTACTTCATTATGATCAACATTTCCTTTGTTTCGATGCATATTTACTTCATTTTGATGCATATTTACTTCATTATGATCAACATCTTCATTTTTATGCATATTTACTTCATTACGATAAACATTTCCTTCGTTTCGATGCAGTGTTTACTTCATATTGATGTATATATTGATGGATATTACTTTATTTCGATGGATATTTTTTTCGTTTCGATGCATATTTACTTCATTTTGATACATATTTACTTCATTATGATCAATATTTCCTTCGTTTCAATGCTTATTTATTTCATTTCGATCAACATTTCCTTTGTTTCGATGCATATATACTTCTTTTTGATGCATATTTACTTCATTTCGATCAACATTTCCTTCGTTTCGTTGCATATTTACTTCATTACGATCAATATTTCATTAGTTTCGATGCATATTTACTTCATTTTTATGCATATTTACTTCATTACGATGAACATTTCATTCGTTTGGTTGCATATTTACTTCATTACGATCAATATTTCCTTCGTTTCGATGCATATTTACTTTATTTTTATGAATATTTACTTCATTACGATCAACATTTCCTTCATTACGATGAATATTTACTTCATTTTGATGCATATTTACTTCATTACGATCAATATTTCCTTCGTTTCGATGCATATTCACTTCATTTTGATTCATATTTACTTCATTAAGATCAACATTTCCTTCATGTTGATGCATATTTACGTCATTTTTATGCATATTTACTTCATTACGATCAACATTTTCTTCGTTTCGATGCATATTTACTTCATTTTGATGCAAATTTACTTCATTACGATCATCATTTCATTCGTTTCAATGCAATTTACTTCATTTTTTGTGCATATTTACTTCATTACGAACAATATTTCCTTCATTTCAATGCATATTTACTTAATTTTTATGAATATTTACTTCATAATGATCAATATTTTCTTCATTTTAATGCATATTTACTTCATTACGAACAACATTTTCTTCGTTTTGATACATATTTACTTCATTTTTATGCATATTTACTTTATTACGATCAACATTTCCTTCATTTCGATACATATGTACATCATTTTGATGATATTTACTTCATTACAATCAAACAATTCCTTCGTTTCGATGCATATTTACTTTATTTTGATGAATATTACTTTATTACAATCAACGTTTCCATAGTTTCGATGCACATTTTACATTAATTTGATGCATATTTAAATGCATATTTACTTCGTTTGGATGCATATTTCTTTCGTTTCGATGCATATTTACTTCATTTTGATGCATATTTACTTCAATAAGATCAACATTTCTTTCGTTTCAATGGTATTTACTTCATTTCGATCAACATTTCCTTCATTTTGTTGCATATTTACTTTATTTTGATTCATATTTACTTAATTACGATCAACATTTCATTCGTTTCAATGAATATTTACTTCATTTTTATGTATATTTACTATATTACGATGAACATTTCCTTCGTTTCGTTGCATATTTACTTCATTACGATCAACATTTCCATCATTTCGATTCATATTTTCTTCATTTCAATGCATATTTACTTCATTTTGATTCATATTTACTTCATTACGATCAACATTTTCATTTTTATTCATATTTACTTCATTACGATCAACATTTCCCTCGTTTTGAGGCATATTTACTTCATTCTGATGTATATTTACTTCATTATAATCAACATTTCCTCTATTTCGATGCATATTTACTTCATTTTGATGCATATTTACTTCAATACGACCAACATCTTCATTTTTATGCAAATTTACTTCATTACGATCAACATTTCCTTCGTTTCGATGCATATTTACTTCAATATGATGTATATATTGATGGATATTTACTTTGTTTCAATGGATATTTCTTTCGTTTTAATGCATATTTACTTCATTTTGATACATATTTATATCATTACGATCAATATTTCCTTCGTTTCAATGCTTATTTACTTCATTTCGATCAACATTTCCTTTGTCTCGATGCATATTTACTACTTTTTAACGCATATTTTCTTCATTACGATAAATATTTCCTTCATTTCATTGCCTATTTACATCATTTTATGCATATTTACTTCATTACGATCAACATTTCATTTCGTTTCGATGCATATTTTCTTCATATTTATGCATATTTACTTCATTACTATCAATATTTCCTTTGTTTTGTTGCATATTTACTTCATTACGATTAATATTTTATTCGTTTTGATGTATATTTTCTTCTTTTTGATGCATATTTACTTCATTTTGATTCATATTTACTTCATTACGATCAACATTTCCTTTGTTTCGATGCATATTTACTTCATATTGATGTATATATTGATGGATATTTACTTTGTTTCGATGGATATTTCTTTTGTTTCGATGCATATTTCCTTCATTTTGATACATATTTATTTCATTACGATCAATATTTCCTTCGTTTCAATGCTTATTTACTTCATTTCGATGAACATTTCCTTTGTTTCGATGCATATTTACTTCTTTTTTATGCATATTTACTTCATTATGATCAACATTTCCTTCATTTCATTGCCTATTTACTTCATTTCGATCAACATTTCCTTCGTTTCGATGCATATTTACTTCATTTTTATGCATATTTACTTCATTACGATCGACATTTCCTTCGTTTCGTTGCACATTCACTTCATTATGATCAATATTTCCTTCGTTTTGATACATATTTACTTCATTTTTATGCATACTTACTTCATTACGACAATATTTCCTTCGTTTCGATGCATATTTACTTCATTTTGATGAATATTAACTTCATTACGATCAATATTTCCTTCGTTTCAATGCATATTTACTTCATTTTGATGCATATTTACTTCATTACGATCAATATTTCCTTCGTTTTGATGCATATTTACTTCATTTTGATGCATATTTACTTCATTATGATCAACATTTCCTTTGTTTCGATGCATATTTACTTCATTTTGATGCATATTTACTTCATTATGATCAACATCTTCATTTTTATGCATATTTACTTCATTACGATAAACATTTCCTTCGTTTCGATGCATGTTTACTTCATATTGATGTATATATTGATGGATATTACTTTATTTCGATGGATATTTTTTTCGTTTCGATGCATATTTACTTCATTTTGATACATATTTACTTCATTATGATCAATATTTCCTTCGTTTCAATGCTTATTTATTTCATTTCGATCAACATTTCCTTTGTTTCGATGCATATTTACTTCTTTTTGATGCATATTTACTTCATTTCGATCAACATTTCCTTCGTTTCGTTGCATATTTACTTCATTACGATCAATATTTCATTAGTTTCGATGCATATTTACTTCATTTTTATGCATATTTACTTCATTACGATGAACATTTCATTCGTTTGGTTGCATATTTACTTCATTACGATCAACATTTCCTTCGTTTCGATGCATATTTACTTTATTTTTATGAATATTTACTTCATTACGATCAACATTTCCTTCATTACGATGAATATTTACTTCATTTTGATGCATATTTACTTCATTACGATCAATATTTCCTTCGTTTCGATGCATATTCACTTCATTTTGATTCATATTTACTTCATTAAGATCAACATTTCCTTCATGTTGATGCATATTTACGTCATTTTTATGCATATTTACTTCATTACGATCAACATTTTCTTCGTTTCGATGCATATTTACTTCATTTTGATGCAAATTTACTTCATTACGATCATCATTTCATTCGTTTCAATGCATATTTACTTCATTTTTTGTGCATATTTACTTCATTACGAACAATATTTCCTTCATTTCAATGCATATTACTTTATTTTTATGAATATTTACTTCATAATGATCAACATTTTTCTTCATTTTAATGCATATTTACTTCTTACGAACAACATTTACTTCGTTTTGATACATAGTTACTTCATTTTTATGCATATTTACTTTATTACGATCAACATTTCCTTCATTTCGATGCATATTTATTTTATTTTTATGAATATTTACTTATAACGATCAACATTTTCTTCATTTTGATACATTTTACTTCATTACGAACAACATTTTCTTCCGTTTTGATACATTTTTTCCTCATTTTTTTTGCATATTTACTTCATTTTGATGCATAGTAACTTCATTATGATCAATACTTCCTTAGTTTCGATGCATATTTACTTTATTTTATGCATATTTTGATGCATATTTACTTCGTTTTGATGCATATTTCTTTCGTTTTGATTCATATTTACTTCATTTTGATGCACATTTACTTTATTACGATCAACATTTCCTTCGTTTCAATGCGTATTTACTTCATTTCGATCAACATTTCCTTCATTTTGTTGCATATTTACTTCATTTTGATTCATATTTACTTAATTACGATCAACATTTCATTCGTTTCAATGAATATTTACTTCATTTTTATGTATATTTACTATATTACGATGAACATTTCCTTCGTTTCGTTGCATATTTACTTCATTACGATCAACATTTCCATCATTTCGATTCATATTTTCTTCATTTCAATGCATATTTACTTCATTTTGATTCATATTTACTTCATTACGATCAACATTTTCATTTTTATTCATATTTACTTCATTACGATCAACATTTCCTCGTTTTGAGGCATATTTACTTCATTCTGATGATATTTACTTCATTATAATCAACATTTCCTCTATTTCGATGCATATTTACTTCATTTTGATGCATATTTACTTCAATACGACCAACATCTTCATTTTTATGCAAATTTACTTCATTACGATCAACATTTCCTTCGTTTCGATGCATATTTACTTCAATATGATGTATATAATGATGGATATTTACTTTTTTCAATGGATATTTCTTTCGTTTTGATGCATATTTACTTCATTTTGATACATATTTATTTCATTACGATCAATATTTCCTTCGTTTCAATGCTTATTTACTTCATTTCGATCAACATTCCTTGTCTCGATGCATATTTACTTCTTTTAAACGCATATTTATTTCATTACGATCAATATTTCCTTCATTTCATTGCCTATTTACATCATTTTGATGCATATTTACTTCATTACGATCAATATTTCATTCGTTTCGATGCATATTTTCTTCATTTTTATGCATATTTACTTCATTACTATCAATATTTCCTTTGTTTTGTTGCATATTTACTTCATTACGATTAACATTTTCTTCGTTTTGATGTATATTTTCTTCTTTTTGATGCATATTTACTTCATTTTGATTCATATTTACTTCATTACGATCAACATTTCCTTCGTTTCGATGCATATTTACTTCATATTGATGTATATATTGATGGATATTTACTTTGTTTCGATGGATATTTCTTTTGTTTCGATGCATATTTCCTTCATTTTGATACATATTTATTTCATTACGATCAATATTTCCTTCGTTTCAATGCTTATTTACTTCATTTCGATGAACATTTCCTTTGTTTCGATGCATATTTACTTCTTTTTTATGCATATTTACTTCATTATGATCAACATTTCCTTCATTTCATTGCCTATTTACTTCATTTCGATCAACATTTTCTTCGTTTCGATGCGTATTTACTTCATTTTTATGCATATTTACTTCATTACGATCGACATTTCCTTCGTTTCGTTGCACATTTACTTCATTATGATCAATATTTCCTTCGTTTTGATACATATTTACTTCATTTTTATGAATATTTACTTCATTACGACAATATTTCCTTCGTTTCGATGCATATTTACTTCATTTTGATGAATATTAACTTCATTACGATCAATATTTCCTTCGTTTCGATGCATATTTACTTCATTTTGATGCATATTTACTTCATTACGATCAATATTTCCTTCGTTTTGATGCATATTTACTTCATTTTGATGCATATTTACTTCATTATGATCAACATTTCCTTTGTTTCGATGCATATTTACTTCATTTTGATGCATATTTACTTCATTATGATCAACATCTTCATTTTTATGCATATTTACTTCATTACGATAAACATTTCCTTCGTTTCGATGCATGTTTACTTCATATTGATGTATATATTGATGGATATTACTTTATTTCGATGGATATTTTTTTCGTTTCGATGCATATTTACTTCATTTTGATACATATTTACTTCATTATGATCAATATTTCCTTCGTTTCAATGCTTATTTATTTCATTTCGATCAACATTTCCTTTGTTTCGATGCATATTTACTTCTTTTTGATGCATATTTACTTCATTTCGATCAACATTTCCTTCGTTTCGTTGCATATTTACTTCATTACGATCAATATTTCATTAGTTTCGATGCATATTTACTTCATTTTTATGCATATTTACTTCATTACGATGAACATTTCATTCGTTTGGTTGCATATTTACTTCATTACGATCAACATTTCCTTCGTTTCGATGCATATTTACTTTATTTTTATGAATATTTACTTCATTACGATCAACATTTCCTTCATTACGATGAATATTTACTTCATTTTGATGCATATTTACTTCATTACGATCAATATTTCCTTCGTTTCGATGCATATTCACTTCATTTTGATTCATATTTACTTCATTAAGATCAACATTTCCTTCATGTTGATGCATATTTACGTCATTTTTATGCATATTTACTTCATTACGATCAACATTTTCTTCGTTTCGATGCATATTTACTTCATTTTGATGCAAATTTACTTCATTACGATCATCATTTCATTCGTTTCAAAGCATATTTACTTCATTTTTTATGCATATTTACTTCATTACGAACAATATTTCCTTCATTTCAATGCATATTTACTTTATTTTTATGAATATTTACTTCATAATGATCAACATTTTCTTCATTTTAATGCATATTTACTTCATTTACGAACAACATTTACTTCGTTTTGATACATAGTTACTTCATTTTTATGCATATTTACTTTATTACGATCAACATTTCCTTCATTTCGATGCATATTTATTTTATTTTTATGAATATTTACTTCATAACGATCAACATTTTCTTCATTTTGATACATTTTACTTCATTACGAACAACATTTTCTTCGTTTTGATACATTTTTTCCTCATTTTTTTTTGCATATTTACTTCATTTTGATGCATAGTAACTTCATTATGATCAATACTTCCTTAGTTTCGATGCATATTTACTTTATTTTTATGCATATTTTGATGCATATTTACTTCGTTTTGATGCATATTTCTTTCGTTTTGATTCATATTTACTTCATTTTGATGCACATTTACTTTATTACGATCAACATTTCCTTCGTTTCAATGCGTATTTACTTCATTTCGATCAACATTTCCTTCATTTTGTTGCATATTTACTTCATTTTGATGCATATTTACTTAATTACGATCAACATTTCATTCGTTTCAATGAATATTTACTTCATTTTTATGTATATTTACTTAATTACGATGAACATTTCCTTCGTTTCGTTGCATATTTACTTCATTACGATCAACATTTCCATCATTTCGATTCATATTTTCTTCATTTCAATGCATATTTACTTCATTTTGATTCATATTTACTTCATTACGATCAACATTTTCATTTTATGCATATTTACTTCATTACGATCAACATTTCCTCGTTTTGAGGCATATTTACTTCATTTTGATGCATATTTACTTCATTATAATCAACATTTCCTCTGTTTCTACGCATATTTACTTCATTTTGATGCATATTTACTTCATTACGATCAACATCTTCATTTTTATGCAAATTTACTTCATTACTATCAACATTTCCTTCGTTTCGATGCATATTTACTTCAATATGATGTATATATTGATGGATATTTACTTTGTTTCGATGGATATTTCTTTCGTTTCGATGCATATTTACTTCATTTTGATACATATTTATTTCATTACGATCAATATTTCCTTCGTTTCAATGCTTATTTACTTCATTTCGATCAACATTTCCTTTGTCTCGATGCATATTTACTTCTTTTTAATGCATATTTACTTCATTACGATCAACATTTCCTTCATTTCATTGCCTATTTACATCATTTTGATGCATATTTACTTCATTACGATCAACATTTCATTCGTTTCGATGCATATTTTCTTCATTTTTATGCATATTTACTTCATTACTATCAATATTTCCTTTGTTTTGTTGCATATTTACTTCATTACGATTAACATTTTCTTCGTTTTGATGTATATTTTCTTCTTTTTGATGCATATTTACTTCATTTTGATTCATATTTACTTCATTACGATCAACATTTCCTTCGTTTCGATGCATATTTACTTCATATTGATGTATATATTGATGGATATTTACTTTGTTTCGATGGATATTTCTTTTGTTTCGATGCATATTTCCTTCATTTTGATACATATTTATTTCATTACGATCAATATTTCCTTCGTTTCAATGCTTATTTACTTCATTTCGATGAACATTTCCTTTGTTTCGATGCATATTTACTTCTTTTTTATGCATATTTACTTCATTATGATCAACATTTCCTTCATTTCATTGCCTATTTACTTCATTTCGATCAACATTTCCTTCGTTTCGATGCATATTTACCTCATTTTTATGCATATTTACTTCATTACGATCGACATTTCCTTCGTTTCGTTGCACATTCACTTCATTATGATCAATATTTCCTTCATTTTGATACATATTTACTTCATTACGACAACATTTCCTTCGTTTCGATGCATATTTACTTCATTTTGATGAATATTAACTTCATTACGATCAATATTTCCTTCGTTTCAATGCATATTTACTTCATTTTGATGCATATTTACTTCATTACGATCAATATTTCCTTCGTTTTGATGCATATTTACTTCATTTTGATGCATATTTACTTCATTATGATCAACATTTCCTTTGTTTCGATGCATATTTACTTCATTTTGATGCATATTTACTTAATTATGATCAACATCTTCATTTATATGCATATTTACTTCATTACGATAAACATTTCCTTCGTTTCGATGCATGTTTACTACATATTGATGTATATATTGATGGATATTACTTTATTTCGATGGATATTTTTTTCGTTTCGATGCATATTTACTTCATTTTGATACATATTTACTTCATTATGATCAATATTTCCTTCGTTTCAATGCTTATTTATTTCATTTCGATCAACATTTCCTTTGTTTCGATGCATATTTACTTCTTTTTGATGCATATTTACTTCATTTCGATCAACATTTCCTTCGTTTCGTTGCATATTTACTTCATTACGATCAATATTTCATTAGTTTCGAATGCATATTTACTTCATTTTTATGCATATTTACTTCATTACGATGAACATTTCATTCGTTTAGTTGCATATTTACTTCATTACGATCAATATTTCCTTCGTTTCGATGCATATTTACTTTATTTTTATGAATATTTACTTCATTACGATCAACATTTCCTTCATTACGATGAATATTTACTTCATTTTGATGCATATTTAATTCATTACGATCAATATTTCCTTCGTTTCGATGCATATTCACTTCATTTTGATTCATATTTACTTCATTAAGATCAACATTTCCTTCATGTTGATGCATATTTACGTCATTTTTAAGTATATTTACTTCATTACGATCAACATTTTCTTCGTTTCGATGCATATTTACTTCATTTTGATGCAAATTTACTTCATTACGATCATCATTTCATTCGTTTCAAAGCACATTTACTTCATTTTTTATATTACTTCATTACGAACAATATTTCCTTCATTTCAATGCATATTTACTTTATTTTTATGAATATTTACTTCATAATGATCAACATTTTCTTCATTTTAATGCATATTTACTTCATTACGAACAACATTTACTTCGTTTTGATACATAGTTACTTCATTTTTATGCATATTTACTTTATTACGATCAACATTTCCTTCATTTCGATGCATATTTATTTTATTTTTATGAATATTTACTTCATAACGATCAACATTTTCTTCATTTTGATACATTTTACTTCATTACGAACAACATTTTCTTCGTTTTGATACATTTTTTCCTCATTTTTTTTTGCATATTTACTTCATTTTGATGCATAGTAACTTCATTATGATCAATACTTCCTTAGTTTCGATGCATATTTACTTTATTTTTATGCATATTTTGATGCATATTTACTTCGTTTTGATGCATATTTCTTTCGTTTTGATTCATATTTACTTCATTTTGATGCACATTTACTTTATTACGATCAACATTTCCTTCGTTTCAATGCGTATTTACTTCATTTCGATCTACATTTCCTTCATTTTGTTGCATATTTACTTCATTTTGATGCATATTTACTTTATTAAGATCAACATTTCATTCGTTTCAATGAATATTTACTTCATTTTTATGTATATTTACTTAATTACGATGAACATTTCCTTCGTTTCGTTGCATATTTACTTCATTACGATCAACATTTCCATTATTTCGATGCATATTTTCTTCATTTCAATGCATATTTACTTCATTTTGATACATATTTACTTCATTACGATCAACATTTTCTTCGTTTTGAGGCATATTTACTTCATTTTGATGCATATTTACTTCATTATAATCGACATTTCCTCTGTTTCGATGCATATTTACTTCATTTTGATGCATATTTACTTCATTATGATCAACATCTTCATTTTTATGCAAATTTACTTCATTACGATCAACATTTCCTTCGTTTCGATGCATATTTACTTCAATATGATGTATATATTTATGGATATTTACTTTGTTTCGATGGATATTTCTTTCGTTTTAGATGCATATTTACTTCATTTTGATACATATTTATTTCATTACGATCAATATTTCCTTCGTTTCAATGCTTATTTACTTCATTTCGATCAACATTTCCTTTGTCTCGATGCATATTTACTTCTTTTTAACGTATATTTACTTCATTACGATCAACATTTCCTTCATTTCATTGCCTATTTACATCATTTTGATGCATATTTACTTCATTACGATCAACATTTCATTCGTTTCGATGCATATTTTCTTCATTTTTATGCATATTTACTTCATTACTATCAATATTTCCTTTGTTTTGTTGCATATTTATTTCATTACGATTAACATTTTCTTCGTTTTGATGTATATTTTCTTCTTTTTGATGCATATTTACTTCATTTTGATTCATATTTACTTCATTACGATCAACATTTCCTTCGTTTCGATGCATATTTACTTCATATTGATGTATATATTGATGGATATTTACTTTGTTTCGATGGATATTTCTTTTGTTTCGATGCATATTTCCTTCATTTTGATACATATTTATTTCATTACGATCAATATTTCCTTCGTTTCAATGCTTATTTACTTCATTTCGATGAACATTTCCTTTGTTTCGATGCTATATTTACTTCTTTTTGATGCATATTTACTTCATTATGATCAACATTTCCTTCATTTCATTGCCTATTTACTTCATTTCGATCAACATTTCCTTCGTTTCGATGCATATTTACTTCATTTTTATGCATATTTACTTCATTACGATCGACATTTCCTTCGTTTCGTTGCACATTCACTTCATTATGATCAATATTTCCTTCATTTTGATACATATTTACTTCATTTTTATGCATACTTACTTCATTACGACAATATTTCCTTCGTTTCGATGCATATTTACTTCATTTTGATGAATATTAACTTCATTACGATCAATATTTCCTTCGTTTCAATGCATATTTACTTCATTTTGATGCATATTTACTTCATTACGATCAATATTTCCTTCGTTTTGATGCATATTTACTTCATTTTGATGCATATTTACTTCATTATGATCAACATTTCCTTTGTTTCGATGCATATTTACTTCATTTTGATGCATATTTACTTCATTACGATCAACATCTTCATTTTTATGCATATTTACTTCATTACGATAAACATTTCCTTCGTTTCGATGCATGTTTACTTCATATTGATGTATATATTGATGGATATTACTTTATTTCGATGGATATTTTTTTCGTTTCGATGCATATTTACTTCATTTTGATACATATTTGCTTCATTATGATCAATATTTCCTTCGTTTCAATGCTTATTTATTTCATTTTGATCAATATTTCCTTTGTTTCGATGCATATTTACTTCTTTTTTATGCATATTTACTTCATTTCGATCAACATTTCCTTCGTTTCGTTGCATATTTACTTCATTACGATCAATATTTCATTAGTTTCGATGCATATTTACTTCATTTTTATGCATATTTACTTCATTACGATGAACATTTCATTCGTTTGGTTGCATATTTACTTCATTACGATCAACATTTCCTTCGTTTCGATGCATATTTACTTTATTTTTATGAATATTTACTTCATTACGATCAACATTTCCTTCATTACGATGAATATTTACTTCATTTTGATGCATATTTACTTCATTACGATCAATATTTCCTTCGTTTCGATGCATATTCTCTTCATTTTGATTCATATTTACTTCATTAAGATCAACATTTCCTTCATGATGATGCATATTTACGTCATTTTTATGCATATTTACTTCATTACGATCAACATTTTCTTCGTTTCGATGCATATTTATTTTCATTTTGATGCAAATTTACTTCATTACGATCATCATTTCATTCATTTCAAAGCACATTTACTTCATTTTTTGTGCATATTTACTTCATTACGAACAATATTTTCCTTCATTTCAATGCATATATTACTTCATAACGATCAACATTTTCTTCATTTTGATGCATTTTACTTCATTACGAACAACATTTTCTTCGTTTTGATACATTTTTTCTTCATTTTTTTTGCATATTTACTTCATTTTGATGCATAGTAACTTCATTATGATCAATATTTCCTTAGTTTCGATGCATATCTACTTTATTTGATGCATATTTTGATCCATATTTACTTCGTTTTGATGCATATTTCTTTCGTTTTGATGAATATTTACTTCATTTTGATGCACATTTACTTTATTACGATCAACATTTCCTTCGTTTCAATGCGTATTTACTTCATTTCGATCTACATTTCCTTCATTTTGTTGCATATTTACTTCATTTTGATGCATATTTACTTTATTAAGATCAACATTTCATTCGTTTCAATGAATATTTACTTCATTTTTATGTATATTTACTTAATTACGATGAACATTTCCTTCGTTTCGTTGCATATTTACTTCATTACGATCAACATTTCCATTATTTCGATGCATATTTTCTTCATTTCAATGCATATTTACTTCATTTTGATACATATTTACTTCATTACGATCAACATTTTCTTCGTTTTGAGGCATATTTACTTCATTTTGATGCATATTTACTTCATTATAATCGACATTTCCTCTGTTTCGATGCATATTTACTTCATTTTGATGCATATTTACTTCATTATGATCAACATCTTCATTTTTATGCAAATTTACTTCATTACGATCAACATTTCCTTCGTTTCGATGCATATTTACTTCAATATGATGTATATATTTATGGATATTTACTTTGTTTCGATGGATATTTCTTTCGTTTCGATGCATATTTACTTCATTTTGATACATATTTATTTCATTACGATCAATATTTCCTTCGTTTCAATGCTTATTTACTTCATTTCGATCAATATTTCCTTTGTCTAGATGCATATTTACTTCTTTTTAACGTATATTTACTTTATTACGATCAACATTTCCTTCATTTCATTGTCTATTTACATCATTTTGATGCATATTTACTTCATTACGATCAACATTTCATTCGTTTCGATGCATATTTTCTTCATTTTTATGCATATTTACTTCATTACTATCAATATTTCCTTTGTTTTGTTGCATATTTACTTCATTACGATTAACATTTTCTTCGTTTTGATGTATATTTTCTTCTTTTTGATGCATATTTACTTCATTTTGATTCATATTTACTTCATTACGATCAACATTTCCTTCGTTTCGATGCATACTTACTTCGTATTGATGTATATATTGATGGATATTTACTTTGTTTCGATGGATATTTCTTTTGTTTCGATGCATATTTCCTTCATTTTGATACATATTTATTTCATTAAAATCAATATTTCCTTCGTTTCAATGCTTATTTACTTCATTTCAATGAACATTTCCTTTGTTTCGATGTATATTTACTTCTTTTTGATGCATATTTACTTCATTATGATCAACATTTCCTTCATTTCATTGCCTATTTACTTCATTTCGATCAACATTTCCTTCGTTTTGATGCATATTTACCTCATTTTTATGCATATTTAATTCATTACGATCGACATTCCTTCGTTTCGTTGCACATTCACTTCATTATGATCAATATTTCCTTCATTTTGATACATATTTACTTCATTTTTATGCATACTTACTTCATTACGACAATATTTCCTTCGTTTCGATGCATATTTACTTCATTTTGATGAATATTAACTTCATTACGATCAATATTTCCTTCGTTTCAATGCATATTTACTTCATTTTGATGCATATTTACTTCATTACGATCAATATTTCCTTCGTTTTGATGCATATTTACTTCATTTTGATGCATATTTACTTCATTATGATCAACATTTCCTTTGTTTCGATGCATATTTACTTCATTTTGATGCATATTTACTTCATTACGATCAACATCTTCATTTTTATGCATATTTACTTCATTACGATAAACATTTCCTTCGTTTCGATGCATGTTTACTTCATATTGATGTATATATTGATGGATATTACTTTATTTCGATGGATATTTTTTTTCGTTTCGATGCATATTTACTTCATTTTGATACATATTTGCTTCATTATGATCAATATTTCCTTCGTTTCAATGCTTATTTATTTCATTTTGATCAATATTTCCTTTGTTTCGATGCATATTTACTTCTTTTTTATGCATATTTACTTCATTTCGATCAACATTTCCTTCGTTTCGTTGCATATTTACTTCATTACGATCAATATTTCAATAGTTTCAATGCATATTTACTTCATTTTTATGCATATTTACTTCATTACGATGAACATTTCATTCGTTTGGTTGCATATTTACTTCATTACGATCAATATTTCCTTCGTTTCGATGCATATTTACTTTAATTTTATGAATATTTACTTCATTACGATCAACATTTCCTTCATTACGATGAATATTTACTTCATTTTGATGCATATTTAATTCATTACGATCAATATTTCCTTCGTTTCGATGCATATTCTCTTCATTTTGATTCATATTTACTACTTCATAACGATCAACATTTTCTTCATTTTGATGCATTTTACTTCATTACGAACAACATTTTCTTCGTTTTGATACATTTTTTCTTCATTTTTTTTGCATATTTACTTCATTTTGATGCATAGTAACTTCATTATGATCAATATTTCCTTAGTTTCGATGCATATCTACTTTATTTGATGCATATTTTGATCCATATTTACTTCGTTTTGATGCATATTTCTTTCGTTTTGATGAATATTTACTTCATTTTGATGCACATTACTTTATTACGATCAACATTTCCTTCGTTTCAATGCGTATTTACTTCATTTCGATCTACATTTCCTTCATTTTGTTGCATATTTACTTCATTTTGATGCATATTTACTTTATTAAGATCAACATTTCATTCGTTTCAATGAATATTTACTTCATTTTTATGTATATTTACTTAATTACGATGAACATTTCCTTCGTTTCGTTGCATATTTACTTCATTACGATCAACATTTCCATTATTTCGATGCATATTTTCTTCATTTCAATGCATATTTACTTCATTTTGATACATATTTACTTCATTACGATCAACATTTTCTTCGTTTTGAGGCATATTTACTTCATTTTGATGCATATTTACTTCATTATAATCGACATTTCCTCTGTTTCGATGCATATTTACTTCATTTTGATGCATATTTACTTCATTATGATCAACATCTTCATTTTTATGCAAATTTACTTCATTACGATCAACATTTCCTTCGTTTCGATGCATATTTACTTCAATATGATGTATATATTTATGGATATTTACTTTGTTTCGATGGATATTTCTTTCGTTTCGATGCATATTTACTTCATTTTGATACATATTTATTTCATTACGATCAATATTTCCTTCGTTTCAATGCTTATTTACTTCATTTCGATCAATTATTCCTTTGTCTAGATGCATATTTACTTCTTTTTAACGTATATTTACTTTATTACGATCAACATTTCCTTCATTTCATTGTCTATTTACATCATTTTGATGCATATTTACTTCATTACGATCAACATTTCATTCGTTTCGATGCATATTTTCTTCATTTTTATGCATATTTACTTCATTACTATCAATATTTCCTTTGTTTTGTTGCATATTTACTTCATTACGATTAACATTTTCTTCGTTTTGATGTATATTTTCTTCTTTTTGATGCATATTTACTTCATTTTGATTCATATTTACTTCATTACGATCAACATTTCCTTCGTTTCGATGCATACTTACTTCGTATTGATGTATATATTGATGGATATTTACTTTGTTTCGATGGATATTTCTTTTGTTTCGATGCATATTTCCTTCATTTTGATACATATTTATTTCATTAAAATCAATATTTCCTTCGTTTCAATGCTTATTTACTTCATTTCAATGAACATTTCCTTTGTTTCGATGTATATTTACTTCTTTTTGATGCATATTTACTTCATTATGATCAACATTTCCTTCATTTCATTGCCTATTTACTTCATTTCGATCAACATTTCCTTCGTTTTGATGCATATTTACCTCATTTTTATGCATATTTAATTCATTACGATCGACATTCCCTTCGTTTCGTTGCACATTCACTTCATTATGATCAATATTTCCTTCATTTTGATACATATTTACTTCATTTTTATGCATACTTACTTCATTACGACAATATTTCCTTCGTTTCGATGCATATTTACTTCATTTTGATGAATATTAACTTCATTACGATCAATATTTCCTTCGTTTCAATGCATATTTACTTCATTTTGATGCATATTTACTTCATTACGATCAATATTTCCTTCGTTTTGATGCATATTTACTTCATTTTGATGCATATTTACTTCATTATGATCAACATTTCCTTTGTTTCGATGCATATTTACTTCATTTTGATGCATATTTACTTCATTACGATCAACATCTTCATTTTTATGCATATTTACTTCATTACGATAAACATTTCCTTCGTTTCGATGCATGTTTACTTCATATTGATGTATATATTGATGGATATTACTTTATTTCGATGGATATTTTTTTTCGTTTCGATGCATATTTACTTCATTTTGATACATATTTGCTTCATTATGATCAATATTTCCTTCGTTTCAATGCTTATTTATTTCATTTTGATCAATATTTCCTTTGTTTCGATGCATATTTACTTCTTTTTTATGCATATTTACTTCATTTCGATCAACATTTCCTTCGTTTCGTTGCATATTTACTTCATTACGATCAATATTTCAATAGTTTCAATGCATATTTACTTCATTTTTATGCATATTTACTTCATTACGATGAACATTTCATTCGTTTGGTTGCATATTTACTTCATTACGATCAATATTTCCTTCGTTTCGATGCATATTTACTTTATTTTTATGAATATTTACTTCATTACGATCAACATTTCCTTCATTACGATGAATATTTACTTCATTTTGATGCATATTTACTTCATTACGATCAATATTTCCTTCGTTTCGATGCATATTCTCTTCATTTTGATTCATATTTACTTCATTAAGATCAACATTTCCTTCATGTTGATGCATATTTACGTCATTTTTATGCATATTTACTTCATTACGATCAACATTTTCTTCGTTTCGATGCATATTTACTTCATTTTGATGCAAATTTACTTCATTACGATCATCATTTCATTCGTTTCAATGCACATTTACTTCATTTTTTGTGCATATTTACTTCATTACGAACAATATTTCCTTCATTTCAATGCATATTTACTTTATTTACTTCATAACGATCAACATTTTCTTCATTTTGATGCATTTTACTTCATTACGAACAACATTTTCTTCGTTTTGATACATTTTTTCTTCATTTTTTTTTGCATATTTACTTCATTTTGATGCATAGTAACTTCATTATGATCAATATTTCCTTAGTTTCGATGCATATCTACTTTATTTGATGCATATTTTGATCCATATTTACTTCGTTTTGATGCATATTTCTTTCGTTTTGATGAATATTTACTTCATTTTGATGCACATTTACTTTATTACGATCAACATTTCCTTCGTTTCAATGCGTATTTACTTCATTTCGATCTACATTTCCTTCATTTTGTTGCATATTTACTTCATTTTGATGCATATTTACTTTATTAAGATCAACATTTCATTCGTTTCAATGAATATTTACTTCATTTTTATGTATATTTACTTAATTACGATGAACATTTCCTTCGTTTCGTTGCATATTTACTTCATTACGATCAACATTTCCATTATTTCGATGCATATTTTCTTCATTTCAATGCATATTTACTTCATTTTGATACATATTTACTTCATTACGATCAACATTTTCTTCGTTTTGAGGCATATTTACTTCATTTTGATGCATATTTACTTCATTATAATCGACATTTCCTCTGTTTCGATGCATATTTACTTCATTTTGATGCATATTTACTTCATTATGATCAACATCTTCATTTTTATGCAAATTTACTTCATTACGATCAACATTTCCTTCGTTTCGATGCATATTTACTTCAATATGATGTATATATTTATGGATATTTACTTTGTTTCGATGGATATTTCTTTCGTTTCGATGCATATTTACTTCATTTTGATACATATTTATTTCATTACGATCAATATTTCCTTCGTTTCAATGCTTATTTACTTCATTTCGATCAATATTTCCTTTGTCTAGATGCATATTTACTTCTTTTTAACGTATATTTACTTTATTACGATCAACATTTCCTTCATTTCATTGTCTATTTACATCATTTTGATGCATATTTACTTCATTACGATCAACATTTCATTCGTTTCGATGCATATTTTCTTCATTTTTATGCATATTTACTTCATTACTATCAATATTTCCTTTGTTTTGTTGCATATTTACTTCATTACGATTAACATTTTCTTCGTTTTGATGTATATTTTCTTCTTTTTGATGCATATTTACTTTCATTTTGATTCATATTTACTTCATTACGATCAACATTTCCTTCGTTTCGATGCATACTTACTTCGTATTGATGTATATATTGATGGATATTTACTTTGTTTCGATGGATATTTCTTTTGTTTCGATGCATATTTCCTTCATTTTGATACATATTTATTTCATTAAAATCAATATTTCCTTCGTTTCAATGCTTATTTACTTCATTTCAATGAACATTTCCTTTGTTTCGATGTATATTTACTTCTTTTTGATGCATATTTACTTCATTATGATCAACATTTCCTTCATTTCATTGCCTATTTACTTCATTTCGATCAACATTTCCTTCGTTTTCGATGCATATTTACCTCATTTTTATGCATATTTAATTCATTACGATCGACATTTCCCTTCGTTTCGTTGCACATTCACTTCATTATGATCAATATTTCCTTCATTTTGATACATATTTACTTCATTTTTATGCATACTTACTTCATTACGACAATATTTCCTTCGTTTCGATGCATATTTACTTCATTTTGATGAATATTAACTTCATTACGATCAATATTTCCTTCGTTTCAATGCATATTTACTTCATTTTGATGCATATTTACTTCATTACGATCAATATTTCCTTCGTTTTGATGCATATTTACTTCATTTTGATGCATATTTACTTCATTATGATCAACATTTCCTTTGTTTCGATGCATATTTACTTCATTTTGATGCATATTTACTTCATTACGATCAACATCTTCATTTTTATGCATATTTACTTCATTACGATAAACATTTCATTCGTTTCGATGCATGTTTACTTCATATTGATGTATATATTGATGGATATTACTTTATTTCGATGGATATTTTTTTCGTTTCGATGCATATTTACTTCATTTTGATACATATTTGCTTCATTATGATCAATATTTCCTTCGTTTCAATGCTTATTTATTTCATTTTGATCAATATTTCCTTTGTTTCGATGCATATTTACTTCTTTTTTATGCATATTTACTTCATTTCGATCAACATTTCCTTCGTTTCGTTGCATATTTACTTCATTACGATCAATATTTCATTAGTTTCAATGCATATTTACTTCATTTTTATGCATATTTACTTCATTACGATGAACATTTCATTCGTTTGGTTGCATATTTACTTCATTACGATCAATATTTCCTTCGTTTCGATGCATATTTACTTTATTTTTATGAATATTTACTTCATTACGATCAACATTTCCTTCATTACGATGAATATTTACTTCATTTTGATGCATATTTACTTCATTAAGATCAATATTTCCTTCGTTTCGATGCATATTCACTTTATTTTGATTCATATTTACTTCATTAAGATCAACATTTCCTTCATGTTGATGCATATTTACGTCATTTTTATGCATATTTACTTCATTACGATCAACATTTTCTTCGTTTCGATGCATATTTACTTCATTTTGATGCAAATTTAATTCATTACGATCATCATTTCATTCGTTTCAATGCATATTTACTTCATTTTTTATGCATATTTACTTCATTACGAACAATATTTCCTTCATTTCAATGCATATTTACTTTATTTTTTATTTACTTCATAACGATCAACATTTTCTTCATTTTGATGCATTTTACTTCATTACGAACAACATTTTCTTCGTTTTGATACATTTTTTCTTCATTTTTTTTGCATATTTACTTCATTTTGATGCATAGTAACTTCATTATGATCAATATTTCCTTAGTTTCGATGCATATCTACTTTATTTGATGCATATTTTGATCCATATTTACTTCGTTTTGATGCATATTTCTTTCGTTTTGATGAATATTTACTTCATTTTGATGCACATTTACTTTATTACGATCAACATTTCCTTCGTTTCAATGCGTATTTACTTCATTTCGATCTACATTTCCTTCATTTTGTTGCATATTTACTTCATTTTGATGCATATTTACTTTATTAAGATCAACATTTCATTCGTTTCAATGAATATTTACTTCATTTTTATGTATATTTACTTAATTACGATGAACATTTCCTTCGTTTCGTTGCATATTTACTTCATTACGATCAACATTTCCATTATTTCGATGCATATTTTCTTCATTTCAATGCATATTTACTTCATTTTGATACATATTTACTTCATTACGATCAACATTTTCTTCGTTTTTGAGGCATATTTACTTCATTTTGATGCATATTTACTTCATTATAATCGACATTTCCTCTGTTTCGATGCATATTTACTTCATTTTGATGCATATTTACTTCATTATGATCAACATCTTCATTTTTATGCAAATTTACTTCATTACGATCAACATTTCCTTCGTTTCGATGCATATTTACTTCAATATGATGTATATATTTATGGATATTTACTTTGTTTCGATGGATATTTCTTTCGTTTCGATGCATATTTACTTCATTTTGATACATATTTATTTCATTACGATCAATATTTCCTTCGTTTCAATGCTTATTTACTTCATTTCGATCAATATTTCCTTTGTCTAGATGCATATTTACTTCTTTTTAACGTATATTTACTTTATTACGATCAACATTTCCTTCATTTCATTGTCCTATTTACATCATTTTGATGCATATTTACTTCATTACGATCAACATTTCATTCGTTTCGATGCATATTTTCTTCATTTTTATGCATATTTACTTCATTACTATCAATATTTCCTTTGTTTTGTTGCATATTTACTTCATTACGATTAACATTTTCTTCGTTTTGATGTATATTTTCTTCTTTTTGATGCATATTTACTTCATTTTGATTCATATTTACTTCATTACGATCAACATTTCCTTCGTTTCGATGCATATTTACTTCGTATTGATGTATATATTGATGGATATTTACTTTGTTTCGATGGATATTTCTTTTGTTTCGATGCATATTTCCTTCATTTTGATACATATTTATTTCATTAAAATCAATATTTCCTTCGTTTCAATGCTTATTTACTTCATTTCAATGAACATTTCCTTTGTTTCGATGTATATTTACTTCTTTTTGATGCATATTTACTTCATTATGATCAACATTTCCTTCATTTCATTGCCTATTTACTTCATTTCGATCAACATTTCCTTCGTTTCGATGCATATTTACCTCATTTTTATGCATATTTAATTCATTACGATCGACATTTCCTTCGTTTCGTTGCACATTCACTTCATTATGATCAATATTTCCTTCATTTTGATACATATTTACTTCATTTTTATGCATACTTACTTCATTACGACAATATTTCCTTCGTTTCGATGCATATTTACTTCATTTTGATGAATATTAACTTCATTACGATCAATATTTCCTTCGTTTCAATGCATATTTACTTCATTTTGATGCATATTTACTTCATTACGATCAATATTTCCTTCGTTTTGATGCATATTTACTTCATTTTGATGCATATTTACTTCATTATGATCAACATTTCCTTTGTTTCGATGCATATTTACTTCATTTTGATGCATATTTACTTCATTACGATCAACATCTTCATTTTTATGCATATTTACTTCATTACGATAAACATTTCCTTCGTTTCGATGCATGTTTACTTCATATTGATGTATATATTGATGGATATTACTTTATTTCGATGGATATTTTTTTCGTTTCGATGCATATTTACTTCATTTTGATACATATTTGCTTCATTATGATCAATATTTCCTTCGTTTCAATGCTTATTTATTTCATTTTGATCAATATTTCCTTTGTTTCGATGCATATTTACTTCTTTTTTATGCATATTTACTTCATTTCGATCAACATTTCCTTCGTTTCGTTGCATATTTACTTCATTACGATCAATATTTCATTAGTTTCAATGCATATTTACTTCATTTTTATGCATATTTACTTCATTACGATGAACATTTCATTCGTTTGGTTGCATATTTACTTCATTACGATCAATATTTACTTCGTTTCGATGCATATTTACTTTATTTTTATGAATATTTACTTCATTACGATCAACATTTCCTTCATTACGATGAATATTTACTTCATTTTGATGCATATTTAATTCATTACGATCAATGTTTCCTTCGTTTCGATGCATATTCTCTTCATTTGATTCATATTTACTTAATTAAGATCAACATTTCCTTCATGATGATGCATATTTACGTCATTTTTATGCATATTTACTTCATTACGATCAACATTTTCTTCGTTTCGATGCATATTTACTTCATTTTGATGCAAATTTACTTCATTACGATCATCATTTCATTCGTTTCAAAGCACATTTACTTCATTTTTTGTGCATATTTACTTCATTACGAACAATATTTCCTTCATTTCAATGCATATTTACTTTATTTTTATGAAAATATTTACTTCATAACGATCAACATTTTCTTCATTTTGATGCATTTTACTTCATTACGAACAACATTTTCTTCGTTTTGATACATTTTTTCTTCATTTTTTTTTGCATATTTACTTCATTTTGATGCATAGTAACTTCATTATGATCAATATTTCCTTAGTTTCGATGCATATTTACTTTATTTTGATGCATATTTTGATCCATATTTACTTCGTTTTGATGCATATTTCTTTCGTTTTGATGAATATTTACTTCATTTTGATGCACATTTACTTTATTACGATCAACATTTCCTTCGTTTCAATGCGTATTTACTTCATTTCGATCAACATTTCCTTCATTTTGTTCCATATTTACTTCATTTTGATGCATATTTACTTTATTACGATCAACATTTCATTCGTTTCAATGAATATTTACTTCATTTTTATGTATATTTACTTAATTACGATGAACATTTCCTTCGTTTCGTTGCATGTTTACTTCATTACGATCAACATTTCCATTATTTCTATGCATATTTTCTTCATTTCAATGCATATTTACTTCATTTTGATACATATTTACTTCATTACGATCAACATTTTCTTCGTTTTGAGGCATATTTACTTCATTTTGATGCATATTTACTTCGCATTCCTCTGATGAATATTATGCTTACTTCATTATGATCAACATCTTCATTTTTATGCAAATTTACTTCATTACGATCAACATTTCCTTCGTTTCGATGCATATTTACTTCAATATGATGTATATATTTATGGATATTTACTTTGTTTCGATGGATATTTCTTTCGTTTTGATGCATATTTACTTCATTTTGATACATATTTATTTCATTACGATCAATATTTCCTTCGTTTCAATGCTTATTTACTTCATTTCGATCAATATTTCCTTTGTCTCGATGCATATTTACTTCTTTTTAACGTATATTTACTTTATTACGATCAACATTTCCTTCATTTCATTGCCTATTTACATCATTTTGATGCATATTTACTTCATTACGATCAACATTTCATTCGTTTCGATGCATTTTTCTTCATTTTTATGCATATTTACTTCATTACTATCAATATTTCCTTTGTTTTGTTGCATATTTACTTCATTACGATTAACATTTTCTTCGTTTTGATGTATATTTTCTTCTTTTTGATGCATATTTACTTCATTTTGATTCATATTTACTTCATTACGATCAACATTTCCTTCGTTTCGATGCATATTTACTTCATATTGATGTATATATTGATGGATATTTACTTTGTTTCGATGGATATTTCTTTTATTTCGATGCATATTTCCTTCATTTTGATACATATTTATTTCATTACGATCAATATTTCCTTCGTTTCAATGCTATTTACTTCATTTCGATGAACATTTCCTTTGTTTCGATGCATATTTACTTCTTTTTGATGCATATTTACTTCATTATGATCAAT